>JAZKJV010007483.1:0-112519 GCA_037367405.1 Ottelia alismoides | reverse complement strand
TACATCTAATGTTGGATTAAACGAACCGCTACCGCACTTAACATCCAAAACGATGGTGTTTGCCCCACCCGCAATTTTCTTTGAAAGGATGGAACTGACGATCAGAGGAAGCGAACTCACGGTCTCGGTCACGTCTCTTAAGGCATATAGGGCTTTGTCGGCAGGTGCAAGATCTTTTGTCTGTCCGGCAAGAGCGATCCCGATCCTCTTCGCTTGCGCTGTAAGCTCATCCGGGCTTAGGTCACTTCTAAACCCAGGAATCGACTCAAGTTTATCAATTGTGCCGCCGGTAATCCCAAGACCCCGACCAGACATTTTTACAACCGAAAGTCCACAAGCGGCAAGCAGAGGAGCGAGCACGAGAGTCGTTTTATCGCCAACTCCACCTGTACTATGCTTATCAACCCAAGGCTGTGGGACTCCGGTGAGATCAAGACATTCTCCCGAGTTAGCCATTGAGAGTGTTAAGTCCACCGTTTCTTGATCGCTCAATGGCTTAAGGTAACAAGCCATGAGCCAAGCCGCGAGTTGATAATCAGGAATCTCGCCTTTGGCGGCCCCATTGGCTAAAAACTCAAGTTCTTGTCGCGTATGGACCCCACCTTCTCGGCGTGCGGCAATGAGCGTTCGGAAATCCATAGTGTTTATGTACGTAGTTGACCTGTATTTCGCTCACTAAAAGGCATAAGGTCCCTGGAAAATACCGTCTTCCGTGATGATCGCAGTGATCAGTTCTCCCGGAGTTACGTCAAACCCTGGGTTAAACGTTGGACATCCGTCCGGGGCCACTTGCACTCCCTCAATGTGCGTGATCTCAATGGATGAACGTTCTTCAATTGGAATTGCATCTCCATTTGCCAATGTTGGATCAAGTGTTGAACTGGGAGCGGCGATAAAAAAGGGAATGTTATGGTGATGCGCCAAAACCGCAAGCATGTAAGTTCCGATCTTATTTGCAGTGTCTCCGTTGGAAGCAATTCGATCTGCACCTGCGATCACGCAATCAACCTTACCAGCTCTCATCAAACTCGCCGCCATACCATCGGCAATGCTCTTAAACGGGATTCCGTCGTGCAGAAGTTCGAAAGCCGTTAACCGTAAACCCTGCTGTCGGGGTCGGGTTTCGCAGGACCAAACATGAATGGATTTTCCTTGCTGGTGCGCAGATCGAATGACACCAAGTGCAGTTCCGTGACCTGCGGTTGCTAGAGCACCCGTGTTGCAAATCGTCATCACGTTCCAACCTTGTTTGATCAAGTTCGAACCGTGCTGGCCAATATTCAGGTTCATTTCAAGGTCTTCGGCTTCAATTTTCTTGGCCTCAGAGAGGATCGAATCGGCTGATTTATCGGCAAGATTTGAATTCGGTCAAGTGCCCAGAACAGATTCACCGCCGTCGGTCGGCTCTCTCGGAGAACTTTATCCGCCAAATTTAGATCGTCGCCATTTTGTGCCGCAAGTGCCATTCCATATGCAGCTGCAATCCCGATCGCTGGGGCACCACGGACCACCATTTCGCGGATGGCTTCGGCAACTGAGTCTGCAGATTGATACGATAACCAGTCAACTTTAGTCGGAAGATATCGTTGGTCTAAAAGATCTAAGCGACCTTCATTCCACTTTACGGATACGAGCACCCCTTTATTATTGCTTACCGAACACTCAGTTCACGGTAAGGTCAGCATACACAGGCAAATGATCGGAGGCCAAAGAGCCTTTGTAGCGATACACGGCTCTTCCTTCCGCATTACGAGTTTGCTTGCCAGGATCGCCTCTGAGTGCATCGGCTTTCGCATAAATGCCAGCCTTCGCACCAATCGTTAATCGAGGCGACACCAAAATTTGATCAAACAAGATTTGTGGAACCTTAACGTCTTGCGGGAACCGAAACTCTTTACCTCGCAGCCGGTCGTTATCCGCCTTCGCTCCCTGGATGAACGGCTCAAGGTCTTCATCCGTGTAATAGGAATAAAGATCGAAAGACACCGCGTCTTTGTCATTGAGGTCTTCGAACAAGTTCGCAAGAAATGGCCCTTTTCGACCATCATGCCCTGCGGCAGCTTTTAGGTTGCCAGTCTCGAAAATGCTGAGACTCCGGTCGCTTGGACTATCATTGAAGTCTCCCAAAACGATCGAATTTTCGTCCTTTTGCCCGGCGATGTACGATGCAATCATACCGGCTCCCATCTCACGTTGGGCATCGGTTTGCAACCTTCCCCCGCTTCGGCTCTTCATATGAACGGTGTAGAAGACAAGCTGGGTGCCGTTCGGTAGTTCAATCACACTTCGCAAAAGATCGCGCTTACCAGGAAACGCGAAGTCGAATTTTTCTCCTTTGAAAATCAGTTCGGAACTGATCAACTTGTTCGGCTTCTTTACGGCAATCGCAACTTCTTGATCTTCGGACTCTTCATCGGCGATTCCAATTTGCCAGTTGCTGTCGAAAATCTGATTCAAGCACGCTCGGTTTTGAATTTCTTCCAAGGCAATGACATCCGCCTTAAGGTTCGAAATAACCGACTTCAGATTCTCGTTCCGTTTTGGGTTTGAATTCTCGCTGTACCACCCAATGTTGTACGCGGCGACTCGGATATCAACCGGCCCTAAAATTTTTCGAGAGTTCTTCGAATAGGCGAATTGCCCAGCGGCAATTAATCCAATCCCGGCGACAATGGCGAGCACCTGCGATTTTCGATTCATAGTCATTTACAAGTAAACCCAACGTAGTCTACTGTTCTTCGTTGGGTTTTATTGCCCTATGACAGACGCTTTAAATGATCACTGAGTTCCTGCCGAGTCACGCCGACTTCACCTTCTGCTTCCGTCTCTTTCATTGCCTTTTCAAGTGCTTCTTGGTAGCAAACGAGCGCATCCAGCGTCTCTTTGCAATGGTCGCACATCGAAATATGCTTGCGGACGTACCACATGAAAACGCCACCTTTTTCTTTCCCTTGAGCAATTCGTTCGAGTGCGGGAAGAATCTGCGGACAAGGTGTCAATTCAGTTTGTTGGCTCATGAGTTTTGTAAATAGGCAAGCTTGCCAGCAAGCTTGAGTCGGCCCCTCGATAGCCGAGAACGAACGGTTCCAACCGGAATTCCAAGTGTTGTAGCGGCTTCTTCGTAATCATATTGATGAATATCCACTAAGATCACGCATTCTCGCTGATCTTCGGGTAACTCCTGAATCGCAACGGTTAAAACCTCTCGAAGACCCGCATTTTGCAATCACGCTCCCCGTCATGACTCGGAAAAAGGCTTTCGGTTCCTTCTTCGGTATCAACGATCCTTTTATCTTTGCGCTTCACCATCAGGAATTCATTTCTGATCACGGTCAAAAACCAGCTAAGAGTCTTCCCGCTTAGTTCTAATCCGCCTGAACGGTACTGTTGAAATCCTTTGATGACTGCTTCTTGAACAAGGTCCTTCGCTAACTCTCGATTTGGATAAGTCAGAGCTGAAGCAAAATGATTGAGCTTTGTCAGGATAGCTCCAACGAAGTTTTCGTAGTCTTGCGGGTCGATTTTCTTCTCCTTTTGCACCACGCTGAAGCGGGCTGAATCGCGGTTTGAAACACTATGAACCACTAATGCGCCCTGCTAACATATCGTTCCGCAAAACTTATGGCAAACTATCAACGTGCCCGGATTTCACACTCATACCGGAAAAATCGCGGTTCTGAACCAAGATCACGTTGACACTGACCGTATTATTCCTGCTCGGTTTTTATCCCGAGTATCTCGAAGCGGTTACGGAGAATTGCTCTTTGCCGACGTCCGGACGCCGGATTTTGTCTTGAATCAACCAGAGGCATCTGAGGCATCGATTTTGGTTACCGGTACCAACTTTGGCTGCGGCTCCTCAAGAGAACATGCGGTTTGGGCAATCCAGCAAGCTGGTTTCGTCTGCGTCATCTCTCGAAAGGATGAGGATTCTCCTGGTTATAGCGATATCTTTCGAGGCAACGCAGGAAACTGCGGTTTGCTACTGATTGAACTCCCACCTGATGATCACGCTCGCTTGACCGGGGCCGGAACAGGAAGTGAAATACCATTGATCTTCCGAACCAATCCATTCAGATTGGCGGGACAGAAGTGAGATTCGAAATCAATGCAGCAACGAAAATTTCGGTGATGGAGGGGCTTGATCTCGTTGGCACCACATTGCGCTATGAAGATGCAATCTCGAATTACGAGAAAACAAGCTTGGAGTTCGTGCCAACTCGATGAGAATTCAATTCCTGTTTGCGCTTAGTTTTCTATTTGTCATCGGTTGCTCCAATGCTTCAACAGAGTCGGGTAGCAGTTCGACGGCGGTCCCTGTTGCATCTAGTGAAACCCCTAAGTTTGATGGCAATCCTGATCGGATTTTTCAGACTAAGAACCTTCAAAAGATAAAGGTAAAGACGAAGTCCACTGAACTCGATCTTTGGGTGATGGATACCGAAGACAAGCGTCGGGAGGGCATGATGTTTCTCACCGAAAAAGAGGTCGAGGACAAAGAAGGAATGATCTTCGTTTTCCGAGAAGCGCAACAAGCGGACGGAAATCGCGGGTTCTGGATGCAACACACCATCTTGCCCCTCGATATCGCTTATCTCGATGCAAACAAAAAAGTGATCAATGTCGGCGCCGGGAAGCCATTAAGCGAAGATATGGTTCGGGCTGGCGGAGACTTTAAATATGTCATTGAGGTTAAAGCGGGTTTGGCACTAAAATATGGACTGTCGCCGGGCTCAAAAGTTGAAATTCCGGATACATTGATCGCGAAAGACTGAACGTATTCATTTGTTGACCGCGTCTTATTAGCGTGAAACGAACTATCGCTCTCGGAATTTTTATAGGGCTGATTCCTGCTATTCAAAGTCAAGACTTCTTCGGAAATATGAGGGAAGCGTACGTCATCTCCCCAAGTATTGCAGTGTCTAGCGCGATGGTAACAAATTTTGACTGGGATACCAGCGGCAAACTGCTGATGTATCAGCAAGTTCCATGGACAATTAATCTTTTAGCCCCCGATCAAAAACCGTTGCAAAAGGTCTGTATCTGGAATAGCCAGACACAAACATCTAAAGTCGTTTTAGATTCATTGGAACCTGGAAGTGATTGCAACTGGATGGGCAGCTTGATCGCGATCTATAGACAGACTTCAACTCAGGTCATTGATCCTATTTCTCAAAAGTCGATCACTTTCGGTAAAGACACCGAATTGCTCGTTGGTCCAGAGCGAGGGTTTGACCGATTCGTGGTTAGGAAGGGTGCAGCGATCTTCTCTACTAAAGGATCAACGCCACTAATGCCCGTTCAGACAAATCTTAAAGGAGTCACGTTTCTAAGACTTCGCTCGGTTAAAGGACGGTTGCTAAGATGTATGCCGTAGTTTCCAGCGGCAACGATCAGCGCGAAATGATGATGGATTTCGATTTGAACACCAATTCCCTTTCCGCTTCTAGTGATCAAAGTCGTCCTGAATCGGAAGAACCAGATCTTAAAAACAAGTTCGATTTGAAATTTGAAGGCGAAAAATATTGGCTTGCCATGCCAATCGGAAAGAACCAACCCCAAAAGCGAAAATGGCTGCCGGACAAAGCGACGATCTGCGACAAAGTGGAAGTCGCTTTCGACGGCACGATGAATAAGATCGCGTATCTTGAAAACGGAGCATTATTGGTTCGAACCGTATCACCGGTTGATCCTGATCGAGTTGAAAAACTCTATGTCGAAGCTCTAAAAAGGGAGGCTTTAAGTGTTGCAAAGCAAATCGGTATTGCCGCGCAGATCTTTGCCGCTGACAATGATGACAATCTTCCAACTCAGGAAGACTTCAATAAGATCCGCCCGTACTTGAAGGATGACAAGATGCTCGCCCGCTTCACATACCTTCTCAACGGACAGAATGTCACTAGCATCGAAAACCCTTCCCAAACGATCATGGGTTACGTTTTGGGACCAGGTGGACGGGCAAACGTCTTTGCCGACGGAAGCGCCCGTTGGCAACCTGACAACCCATAAGCCGCTTATCGGATGTTTCCAACAAAATATGGAAACACCCTGAGGATTCAGGGTTTGAGATGCCAATAACCGAACCTCGAAAATTACTTTAGGTTTTTGCAAATTCTCCCTGCAGAACCTGGCAAATATGCCAACAAAACTTGTGTAAGAACGCCAATTGAGGAAAACACAAGTTGTCTGACATTCTCTCCCAAGCCGAAATAGAAGCTCTTCTGAATACTCTCGGAGGCGATACTGGAGCCGCAAGTGGCGGCGGGATGTCCGGCGGGTTCGGAGGCGCAAAGCCCGCGATGGGCGGAGGCGGTAGTTCATCGCGTCAGGCAAAAACTCAGAACTATTCTTACGAAGTTTACGATTTCCGACGGCCAGACAAGCTCAGCAAGGACCAACTGAGAACCTTGGGAATGCTGCACGATACGTTTGCTCGTGCTGCTGGTTCAGCTCTGTCTGCCCAAACTCGTTCACAAATCAACATTGAGATGATCTCAATGGAGCAGATTCCCTATGACGAGTATCTGCGATCGATTTCAACTTCGATTTTCGGAATTGTTTCCCTCCCACCGCTAAGCGGTCAGATCGTTGTTGAGATGGAAACATCGTTGATGTTTGCCCTGGTTGACAAAATGCTTGGCGGTCCAGGTCGTCCGATTGATCGGAACATTATTACCGACATTGAGCGACCGCTGGTAAAGTCGGTTCTCGACCGAATGCTTGGTGCCCTTAAACAAGCATGGGAAAACGTTGTTGTTGTCACTCCAACCGTTGATGGACTGGAAACATCAAGCCAGTTTGTAAGCGTTGCACCACCAAATGACATCGTTCTTGTCATCCTGTTCGAAGTTAAGATCGGTGAAGTACGAACGGCGATGAGCCTTTGTATCCCATATCTCGTTCTCAAGCCAATCACGGTCAAGCTGAGTGCTCAGAAGTGGTTTGCCTCCTCCGGGCGACGGCAAAATTCTGCTATTCGACGACTCATGCTCTCACAAGTCACGTCGTCCGTCGTCGAATGCACTGTCGAACTCGGAAAGACGAAGGTTCCTTTCGAGCAGTTTCTCAATGTCAAACCAGGCGATGTGATTCGCCTCGACCAGATGACCGAAAAGGACCTTACCTTCTTAGTTGGCAAGGTACCCAAATTCAAAGGCCGCCCAATGATGAACGGGCATCGATACGTTTTCTCAATTACCGAAACTATTCAGCAATAAGGAACCATGAATCAACTCCAGCTCATTCAACAAATCAGCGAACTACTCCCATCTGTTTGGTCAACTGTCACCGAAACAGTTTCCGGGAAATTCGCCGGTGCCGGCTCGCTTCGAATCTCCGTTAGCGATGCGAGCAACCCCGCAAGATCTTGCGTCGGAGCTTGGCGGCACGATGCTCATGATTCAATTTGCGCTGGCAACCCACCCAGACGATGTTCAAATCATAATCATCAAGCCAGAAATCTTGTTAGATGTTGCTCGAATATCGAGCGGCATGACCTGGGACGAAGTGGATGAAGATGTTATTGCCGAAGTTCGACCGTTTGCCGAATCGATCGTCCAGGGAATCTGTCTAGGACTTGGAAATGCACTGCTGGACACAGTTGTCGCGACAGGGATGAGTATTCGGTTCCAAGCTCTTCAACTGCCAGACAATTTGAGTTCTTCACCATCGATGGTGCGTTCACAAGTTGCTCTCCAGGTCGGTGAGTCCACAGGAGTTGTTCTCTGGATCATGGATGATGAGACGGCAAAGTTTCTTATCGGTGCTGAACCGGACGAGGAAGATGCACTTGGTGGAGCGCCAGGAATCCCGGCAATGTCGGCAGGCGCACAACCATTCGGCGGGTTTGGTGCTGCACCCGGTTCACGACCGATGGATCACGATAGCAGCATGGACGTTCTCCTCGACGTTCCACTGGAAATCAGCGTTGAACTAGGACGCGTAAAGATGGTGGTTCGAGATGTTCTCGACCTCGGTACCGGTTCAATCGTTGAGGTTGATAAAGCCGCAGGTGAACCCGTGGACGTTATGGTCAACGGACGACTCGTCGCCAAAGGTGAAGTCGTTGTTATTGAAGATAACTTCGGAGTTCGAATTACGGAAATCCTCAACCCAGCCGAGCGATTCCGAATGGATGCCGCTGCCTAAGGGAGTTCCAATGCGATTTTCGGCAATCTTAACCAGCGCTTTTCTCGCAAACGTCGCGTTTGCGGGAGACGGGATGCTGGGAACCAAGGGATCTGGCGCTACCGCCTTCCAGCCCACCCAACAATCGGGTGGTGGATTCCTCCAAATGATTGTCGCCGTAATCATCGTCGTCGTTGCGATGAAGTTTCTGCTACCAAAAATGCTTTCGCCGAAGGTGATTGCAAAGCTGGGTGGCAAGCTCCATACCGACCTCAATTCAGCAATCAAAATCGAAGAGTCCGCGAACTTTCCCGGTGGAACCCTACATTTGGTCACCGTTAAGGGTCGAGTCTTGCTCCTCGGAACCACACCAACTTCTATCTCTACTCTTGCCGACTTGGGAACGGAATCTAAACCTGACCCTGGCACCACGTTTATGGAAATGCTCGATACTGCCGTAATCGAGGCTCCTGAACCAGAATTCGCCGTGATTGCAGAAAAATCGGAAGCAGAACTTGCTTTAGAACGACTGCAAAGACTCATGAAATAACATGAAAAAACTTTTTTGGATCGTTTTGCTACTCGGGATAACAGAAGCTGCTTTTGCTCAAGCAGGGATCCCCAAAATCAGTATCGGCATTGACGGTGCTAAGGGTCAGGGCGAAGTTTCTACATCTTTGCAAATTATGGCGATGCTCACGGTGTTGAGTCTCGCACCGGCCATCATGATTCTCACGACCGCTTTCACGAGAATCGTGATCATCATGAGCTTCATCCGAACTGCGCTGGGTACGCCATCGATTCCGCCAAACCAAGTTCTGATCGGACTCTCGCTCTTTCTCACCTTCTTTGTAATGGGGCCAACCTGGACAAAGGTTAATGATCAGGCACTGCAACCGTACTTCGCAAAGCAGATCGATCAGAAGACCGCAATCGATCGTGCGACTGTACCTGTTCGAGAATTCATGATCAAGAACACTTACGAGAACGACTTGAAGCTATTCCTAAACATTCGAAAGGAGACGCCGAAGTCGAAAGCAGACGTTTCGTTGACTTCGCTCATCCCAGCCTTTGTCATCAGTGAGCTAAAGACTGCCTTCATCGTTGGATTCTATATCTTCATTCCGTTCCTCATCATCGACTTGGTAGTCGCCTCAGGGTTGATGAGTATGGGAATGATGATGCTTCCGCCAACGGTCGTTCTCTACCTGCCAAGCTCCTCGTCTTTGTCCTTGCCGACGGCTGGGGAACACTCGTGACCGCCATCTTATCGGGGTATCGCTAAAATGAATCAAGCACTCGCACTCGACACCGCAAGACTTGGAATGCAGACCGGACTCTTGGTCTCACTCCCTATCCTTGCGACATCCCTGTTTTTAGGACTGCTCATCAGCATCTTTCAAGCGGTAACTCAAATCCAGGAAGCGACCCTCGCGTTCGTTCCAAAACTCATTGGCGTCGGTCTTGCCTGCATGTTTTTGGGTCACTGGATGCTGGCAACCATGGTCCAGTTCGTTCAGCTCTGCTTCCAACGAGCGGGAACTCTCGGACTCGGCTAAACCCATGATTCCAAACGACCTCGACGCCCTGTTTGTCCTCTTCTCAGTTTTTCTGAGAGTTAGTGCGGCGGTGATGTCATCCCCGTTGTTTGGAATGCAAAATACGCCTGTCCAAATTCGAGTTATGACCACGGCGGCACTCAGCTTTGCGCTCAGTGTAGCGGTTAAAGCCGACCTCGGTCCGGCTCCAACTCACCTTGGAGGGCTCCTGCTCTCGGCCGCAAACGAGATCGCCGCAGGTTTGATCATTGGCTTGCTGATGCAAGTCGTTCTTCAAATCGCTACGGTTGCAGGTTCGTTCTTAGACCTGCAAGTGGGTCTTGGAATGAGTCAATCTTTGAACCCCGTTTCGGGAGTTCCGGTAACGCTGTTAGCTCAGTTCAAGTCGCTCCTCGGAATGATCGTTTTTCTTGCGATGGACGGTCACCATTACGTGATCCAAGCGATCGTAAAGAGCTACTCCGTGGCGCCATCGCTAACGAAGGCTGATCTTGGGATCCTGTATTCGGGGATCCCTGGGTTGCTAACCAACGCGATGCTGCTTAGTATTCAAATTGCCGCTCCAGTTCTGGGCGTCTCACTCATTGTTGATGCTGCTCTCGGTTTGATGTCGAAAGCACTTCCCCAACTTCAGCCGATCCAGATCGGGATGCCAGCTAAGCTCGGGCTCGGGATTGCGTCGGTCTCGCTTTGTCTTCCTGCGCTTGTCGCGGCGACTTCTGCCGGAGTCGCCCGATCTTTCGACCTTATTGGTCGAATCTTCATGAGGTAACCCGATGGCTGGCGACGGACAAGAAAGAACAGAGCAGCCTACCGAGCGCCGGAAGCGTGAAGCCCGGCGCAAAGGAACCGTAACCAAGTCGATGGATGTCATCGGGGCATCCGTCTTTATGGGATTGCTGATGGTGCTTCCTGGCGTCATTCAACGCGGGTTCGAAGGGCTACTGATCGGCTATCGGAGCGCTTTCCAACTCATGTCCCTCGACTTTAACCTGATGCAAGCGGGCAAGGTGGGACAAGCAATGTTCACTCCTGTTCTACCAAGTTTGGTCACCCTTATCGGAGTGACTATGGGCATCGGCCTGGTCGGAAACTTTGCCCAAGTCGGGTTCCACTTTAGCCCCGAGGCAATGGTCCCTAGCTTCAACAAAATCAACCCGATGAACGGGTTTAAGCGACTTTTTGGAAAGCCAGCACTGTTCGACGCTTTCAAAGGAATTGTCAAACTCTTCCTCTTTTCATACATGACCTACACCGCGATCCGGGCACATTGGACCGAAATCGGAATGATCTGGAGCCTAACTCCGCTTGGATCTTTGGGTGTCATCGGGCGCGTTGCGAGAACAATTCTGATTCGAATCGGAATTGCGTGGATCGTCTTGGCGGTTGCGGACTACATCTTCCAAAAGAAGCAGGTTGACCAACAGCTGAAAATGACCAAGGACGAGGTGAAGCAGGAGATGAAAGATGCTGAAACCTCGCCAGAACTGAAAGGTGCTCGAATGCGAATGGCGCGGAAATTCAGCAAAATGCGTACCGCCCAAGCGGTTCGGGAAGCCGATGTCATCATCACGAACCCGACTCACTTTGCGATTGCGGTTCAATACGACCCGACCAAGCATCATGCTCCAGTAGTCATCGCAAAGGGCGTTGATAACCTGGCGTTGAAAATGAGGCAGATCGCGACCGAAGCCAAAGTTCCGATTGTCGAAAACAAGCCTCTTGCGCGGGCGCTCTACAAGCAATGCGAAGTCGGCGACTTTGTCCTCGGGATCTGTTCCAGGGAGTCGCCGAAGTCCTAGCGTACGTCTATCGAACGATCAAGAAAGTCAAGAAGTAAGGGCCAGAACACGTCCAGACCCTTTAGAGAATCATCGCTTCTTCTTTTTCTTCTTGCTTTCCTTATCTTTCTCTTTCTTCTGCTCACCCCGATTGAACTGGCGGATAACCTGTTCCGGCGTTTGCTCAGAGGAGCAAAGCACCTTTGCCGACGTCACGATCTCTTGCAGAGATGCGAACGACAGACCATCGGTCACTGTGGCAAGTCCGGCAAACTCCGGACCCAGCTTTCGGCAGAAAAATGTGTGCCGACTTGCGAAGCACGGATTTGGTAATTCGAGCTTCACATCAAACCGACTGGGACGGTCTTTGATTGCTACATCAAGTTTGTCCAAGTGGTTCGTCGTCGCCACCGTCATCACCCCATTCAATGGGCTGAAGCCGTCGAGCTGATTCAGGAACGTGGAGCGAAGTCGATCCGTGATGAGCGAGTCGAGATCCTCCCAGATTACGAAGCAAGGCGCGATTTCGCTTGCCCGCTTATAGATCTCGTTGATGCTCTCCTCGAAGTTGGACTGATAGTGATACAGACTCTTCACGTAGATCGCTGGCAATCCAGCCTCGTTGATCAGTGCCTGAATCAGCTTCGTCTTTCCGTTGCCGGGTGGTCCATGAAGGATCACCCCTCGTTTCCACGGCAAATCGTTCTGAGCGTACTTTTCTTGATTCTTGAAGAACCCAAGGATGCTTTCACGAATCGTGATCAGAATCGCGTCGAGCAAGAAGATTTGGTTCAGTTGGACCTTCGATATTGCCTCTCGCAACTCGAAATCTGGATAGAAGCCTCCGTTTTCGTAGAGCAACAATGCTCCTGATCCCTCGGAGTTCCACCGACAAACGGTTACGAAAAACTGCTCTAATAAGACCAGAGATTCGGCGACGACAAACCATCGGTAGTCGTCGTTGTGGGCTCTGATCCGAATCAGAGTGAGATTCTCACCCCGCCAACGGACATCGAGCACGCCCGATTCAGGCGTCATCACGAGTTGATTTCCAATCCATTCTGCGTTCCAATGCCCGGAAGGGTTCTCCCGAGGCACGAGTTCGCATCCCCCAAATCGAGCGAACTCGATGGGGTCAAAGTCATAGTCATCCGTCTCTAAAACCTGAGCATCGGAAGACAAACTACGAAGTCTGCGCGATAGTTCGTAAAACATCGCATTGTTCGGGCGACCGAAGACGCCCGACAGAATATCTGCTGGTAATTTCATAAAAAGCTTGTATTTGGTGTGATTAGCTAACGAGCCGCTCGATTGCGAGCGAGGGAAAGGCGGAACGCCTTACGAATATCGTTGTGTTAGCTGGAGTACAAGCATGGCAACGATAGTAAACCACAATTTGGTTTAAGATTGCATTCTTATTTGTTAAGAAGACTTTACTGCGTCCAAAAATGAATGCAGCACAAACACTTTTCCAGGGACTCCATGTCCTTGCGTTCCCTTACCTCTCGAGATCTATGTTCTTTGGAGCAGAACTGTCTAGCTTAACTGCTATATCTCATCCAGTATTTCTTGACGACGCTGAGAGAATTCCTCTTGTGTGATTAAGCCTTTAAAGTGTAAATCAGAGAGTTTATGAAGCCTGGATTCCACGGATTCAACAGTAGAAACAGGTTCAGCCCTAGTAGTTTGAAGCTTTAAGAGTTCGACCTCGTTACGGACTGAGCTACGCCAAGTTTCTCGGTCAGAGTGGTGGGGTCTTGTGCGATCAGCGAGAGTCTCTGCGGCCCGTAATGCTGCTTGGTATCGATCAGCATCGTCCGGATAATGCCGCATTTCAGTCAGCGCATTCTGGTAGTCCCTACGAGCTTGCTCCTTGCGAAAGAACATCCAGATGATGAGCCCTATCGTCATCAAGACCATTAAGAACATGAATTCACTTCCTGACGATCGACTAGGGTCGCGGTATTGCGATTCGAAAACTGGTCCCACTTTCAGTACATAATACACACTTCACATCTACGGAGATTCAGAGAACTCTTTACCAGGCAGGTCATTGGTGTGGGGAGGGCAGACAATAGAGTCGCTGTATTTTCCTTGGGGGCTGTGCGTTGAGAAGCAGATCAACGAATCTCATTTCTGTTAACCGCTGCCATTAACGCCCGGTAACCTCAGCAAACTCGGATTCGTCTAGCTCGAAAGCTTTCGCCAAAGACCTTTGACTCGCATAGGTTTGGAATCAATTCTGCCGCTTTTAGGACGTGAAGGCCTTTGTTTGTATCCGCTACTTGACCTCCAAGAGAATCTCGCTTGTCTATCGAAAAGCGCTCTTTTAAAAGGCAGATTACTAGCACAGAAAGCTGTCGATTTATCCTCAGGATTGCGAATCCTGAGGAATCAAAACTGAGTCCGGAACAAGTTAGCAGGTTGTCCACGCTTAAGATCAGCCTAGGAATTCAATTACCATAAGAAATTAATCGCTTAAACGTGCCACATCTGAACATTCTGCTTACCCCGTCCACGTAGTGGCTAGCCGACTCGAGTCGTTTGAATCTCTAGTTTGACATATTGAATAGAGGTTCGAATTGCTTCTCAGGCTGTCCACGGACGAACTGATCTAGAACTGTCCATCGTTTGAAAACATTTAGCTCTTAGATCATCCACTGAGTAGCTGGTCTAAGAAGTGAAGACCTGCCATTTTCTCAGTAGGTTCTGTAAATTTCATCTTCTGCAATCACCACTTCTTCAACCCAATCATAACCCGTCCAATTCTCCAAAAGTCCAACTATTTCGGTCGAGAGGCAAGAAAATGATTCGAGTTCAAGGTCAGTCAACTTTCTGCTACTTTCTCCCAAAAACAGAAAAGTATTATTAACGATTTCAATAATGCATACTCTATCGATGGAAGGAATTTCATTAATATAACTTAAAACCGCTCGCTGAACCGATGAATACAACACTTTCCACTCAACGTGCTGACTGGCTCTTGCAATACACTTTGGGTCAACAATAATTATCACTATAATAACGGCGAGCCATTTGCGTGGGCGGGGTAAGCAAGACTATGACTTGTGGCACTGACAAGCGATTCGATACGATTTACTCGTAAATGCAGATGAACTAGCTTGTCAGTGGACAGCCTCTTAGTTATGCCTTGAACTCCCAAACGCGTCTGACTCATGTCTGCCTTTGATACTATTGTATCTTCAACAAAGCGATTTGAAAGCGAGATTCACTTGAATCCGTAAACTATGGGGTCGACGAGCCGGTGGCATGAGCGTTTTTGATACCGCCATAGTCGCACTGTGGAGGCATCCGAAAGTTTTCCAACAACAACCGATTTAAATATCTCTCGAAGCAAACAGAAAAGTATTCTTTCAAAGTACAGTCTAGAAACGCATTGCGTCCCTAATTGTATGTCTTGGATTAAAAGGCTTTTCGGTGATGAAAACAAGAATAACGCCGAAATGAACGAGGAACGGTTCTGGGGGTTGCTTACTTCAAGTAAAGGCTCGGATAGCAGACTACAGGCACTCCTGGAGAAGGAGTCCACGGAAAATATCCGATCATTTGCAAAGATCTTTGAACAGAAGCATTGCGACCTCAACCGGTGGGATATCTGGGGAGCTGGCTACGTCATTGCCGGTGGCATGAGTGACGACGGCTTCCATTACTTTAAATCCTGGATTTTAGGAAAGGGCAAAGAGTGTTATGAAACAGCACTTGCCAATCCAGACTCTCTCGGAAAGTTCGTAGACGACCCTGAAGAATGCGATAACGAACTCTTGGAATATGTCACGGTCGAGTTGCTTGAACAACGGAGTGAGGAAGACCCCCGAAGCATTAACCTAGATGGCACCCCCTCGGGTACAGCTTGGGAAGAAGATGATCTGGAAAAGCTCTATCCTCAGCTCTGGAAGAAGTTCGGCGAATAAAAACTACCGCCCTCGGGGTGGCTAGCCTGACTACACTGGTTTCCCTGCCAACGTGATTTCAAGACTTAGAAGTCACTCTTTCTTGTCTCCGCTTCAATGTCTTTTTGCAAGGACTTTCTTAGATCCTGATAGGACTTGAGCAGAAGAGCCCTGTGCTTTTCATGCGATTTCGCCACGAGCTTTGGTGCTATTTTGAAGAAGAGCACTAGAGCAAGAAGCGCGACCCCAACGTTGATAATCAAGATCATTGCTTCACGGGATTTTCCAGCGTTCATTAGTGAAAAAGCTTCTATCCCGCAAAATATGAATACGACAGCCATGACTACAACGCCCAATATAAATATTGGACTCGATCGTTCTTTCGGAACTTCTTTTCAAAATTTATGATCTTCCGGTCTAACCAGTCAAGGAATTCCTCTGGTGTCTTCGGAAGCGGTTCATCTATATTTTCTCTATTTCTGGACTCGTCCAATACGAGATTCCAAAGAAACCAGATCAGTAAAATTAAGCTTAGTACCGTCCATTTAATCGCATTTTTCGTCGCATTAGCGTCGGAGAACACCATTGCGATTGCTCCAATTCCTACGCCAACACCAAACATGATTCCGCATAAATTTCCCAAAGAGCGGTATCAAAACAAGTTGGTCTTTTTCTAAGGACAACGCATACTACTGCAGAGAAAATCATGGAGGGCACTAAGGAGTTTAGGCCCTTTGTGGGAACGCCTAGTAACTGCCGATTAGTAGCCAGAAACCCGCACAGAATGGCGAACGACCATGCAGCGAGCTGAAGCTCAACTTCGTATTTTTCGAGTTTTAACGCCAAGACATCAGTATAAAGTACGCCTAGTTTCTGATCAAGAGGCTGGGCGAAAACTTAACGTCTGCTTTTTAGACTCAGCAACAGCAAAGCCGTGCCAAATAGATCCAACCCCAGTCCAGCGAGCTTGGCGATGTTGGATTTGAACAGCAAAGTCTTCAATTGAGTCGGGTAGATGTTAAATGCCTCCACAGTCAGTGTCAAGTGACAATCGATGCTTGTCATTCTTCATGCGAATCCTTAGGAATCAAAAAGCTCAGTTCTCCGTTTAAATCCACCCAGGCGTGTTGGATTCAGTCTTTTTAAACCGCTATCGGAAACCCAAGTCCGATGGCTAAACAAAAAAGTGCCATTGTTTGCTGATTGCGATCAGCAGGAAACGAAATTTCAGTAACTCCCTGCTCGCAATCCCGATAAGTCGGATTTAAGCCATTCCCTGTCCACACTTGTCTAACGATCGAATGCGCATTCGGGGAATTCGATAGAGAAATGACGCGCAAACCTTCGCCTGACCGTTGAAATGACACCATTCCCGTCCGCAAATTGTCACCTAAGTCATTCCCATATCCCTCAACCAGGTATTGCGGTCAATATGACGCACCGCGTAGAAGTCGGCAGATGTGTCAACGTATTGCCATTCCGGCAATGACACCGGCAAAATCCTATTACCTGTCGGTTTACTACGCCGCCCGAGCACAGTCGCTATCGCCGTGGGGTTTGTTGTCATAACCAACCAACCGTCCTTCGCCCACAGGCAGACCTCAGTCAATTCTCCTTCAGTCGTATTCTCGTTTGTTGACCAAACACTCTCCCCCACGACGCGGAAGGTTTTCATTTTCGAAGCATGAAGGAGCTTCTCTACCTGTTTGAACCTATCTGGCTGAAACTTTGCAATAATCGCACCGTTATATTGGCCAATACCAATGCCCTTCGGATATTTAAACTGACCCGCCGAGAATAGAACAAATTCCGCACGGATGTCACCGACTTGGTGATGTATTTTTCTTAGACATGCCAAGTGGCAAATCGCTCAGGTACGGACCATTTCTATCCTTTTTGAACGAAACGCCTTTGCCGCGTAAAACCATCAGTGTTTCTGCTTGTGGCGGCAGCCATCGCATTGCCTCCTCGAAAGGATTCGTTGTTAGCAGCGTGAGTGCAAGCGCAACAGAGCAGATCATAACTTATGCCATTGTATTCCAGAATATCATTCAGTTTGAGATCTAGAATTCTCTAAATTCTCAATCCCGAGAAATCAGAGCTAATGTTTTTTGATGCCTCCACTGTTGAACTGTCGAGACTTGCTCACCAGCACTGAGGGCGACCACCACGCAATTGAGGGGCTTGACTTCTACAAAAACCATTCTCTGTTTCTTGTCTCCACAGTGTGACTGTAGAGGCATCCGAAAGAAACAATTGAGTCCTGAACAGGTTAGCAGATTGTCCACGCTTAAGCTCAGCCTGGGAATTCGACTACCTTCAGAAATTCATTGCTTAAACGTGTCACACCTAAATACTCTACTTACCTCGCTCACGAAGTGGCTAGCGAGGCGAATAATACTTGAAGAATATCATCCACTCAAGAGACTGTTGAATAGATCTCTGATAATCTTATTGTTTCTGGCAGTAAATAAACATGGCTTCATAGTCGTACTCTTTCCCCCAAGTATCTCTATCGCCTTCAAATGTGGAAAAGCGAACAATACAAATGAATCGCTAGAATGAATTATCACGCTTCCAGGGTGGACATCTAGCCTCTTATTCTTGATAATACTTGCTCTCTTGATCTTCTGCTTGTCAGGATCAAAAACCAGCCACTGATCATTTGCTTGTGTACAAAGATCAACGAGATAGCGATCTACTTCTGTACGCTCATGTAAATAGTTCCAAAGCGAGTCATCTGTTGTACGTGTAAATTCCTTAATGTGGATTGGAATTGGAATTCCTGTCTCTGATTCAATCAATACCAAAATTTTTTGCCATAAAATGCTCTCGAGAGAATCGCTTGAATGTTGCTCGGATTTTCTGAAAAATGGAAAATTTATCCAGTTATCTCCTGAAAACACAGTGAATACTTTTCCAGACTTGGAACAGGCATAGCAGATCTCGTTCAATGAATCAGAGATATAGAAGCCATCAATATGTAGTGTTGTAGTTTCCGGATTTACCGAGAAGATTTTCCAAATTAGATTTGGATTTTTTTCGGCGATAAACCAAGAAGAGTTTTCAAACACTTGTTGCTGCCTCTCTTCACTTAACGGCGTTCGAGAAGTATAAAACTCGGAACCGATTGAATACGAAATTTTTCCTCTCGGAAGTGCCTTTTGCAGAATTAAATTCTCGATTTGCAGGACTAGCCGAATCAACTCATCTGAACATTCGGATTTTTCCTTGAGTTTTGCCAAGAGGCCTTGCCCTTCAATTGCACTGCGTAGAAGAGCATGTCTGCTCATGATCCGAAAATATCGTTGTGGAGTTCCTCAGGATTAATCATGGCACGACCTCCATTGGTCCAACCGTTATAACCGTCTCAGGCTGGGGCAACAGCAGGATCAATAACACCTCCAAATTCACCACCAGCTTCAATGAAGTCACCAAACGAGATTGCAACAATCATCAAGCCCAGATGCTTCCATGGATTGTAAATTGCGATTTTACCAGGTCTATAGTTTTCCAATCCCTCTGCTCCATTCCCCATTGCTTCCTCGGTATGTGCTTTCGTTGTGAGGTGTAACTCTTTGAGTTTTCCGCCGCCTCGCTCTGGTCGACAATTGCCGTGTGGAGGTCCAGAAGGAGCTCCGTGATCTCGTGTCGAGTCCGTTTTTGCTGTAACTCGCGGTAATCCCACGTCCGTTAATCGTGGAGATTCTCGACTCCCAGTCGTAGGCGATGTGCGTAATCCCGTTTGGCGCAGTTACCCGAGTCGTCCGACCCGCTGCGTCATACTGGCAGCTCTTTGCTCCAGCGGTCAGCACTTTGTCACCATCGTCGTAGGTGTAGTTTTCGGTGAATCCATCCACAACCTTGCTCACCATCTCGTTGGCGTTGTTGTAGGTGTAAGTTTCCGACGCCAGAACCGTCTGTCCCGAGACCTTTCTGGTCACCTTGCTGACCAATCGGTTCGCGGCGTCAAAGCCTGAGATATCTTTGGCTCCGTTTCTCGTCGGACCTTCCGAGTGAAGTGAAATAGGCTGAAATCAGCAATATTTAATAAGTCAGTTAACAACTCTCACTTCCTCTGAAGGATAGATGTTTCGAATCATTATCACTCGTGAACCGTAAACATTTAGATAGTCAATAGGACTATACCGAGCGTATCCTCGAACTTCTCGAACCCCAAGTTCATTTTTTGGTGCCACTTTTACAAAAACTAAGGGCGTGTTTGGCGCGTAGTAGCTTACTTTATAGAATCTGGTTTCAGCGCCTTCGCCTTCATCTATACTTTTTATCAGATCTACACCAATGGGAAGCCGAAAGCTTGTATTGATCAAGCAGAACGCAACTGCAAAAGTTACAGCAGGTAAATATTTCGCACTCTTTAAAGATGAGGAAGCTAGTTTTTCACTGAGCCTCTGAATGAATACAAGTTCAAGTGTACAAAACACAAAATATCCAGAAACAAAGACACTGTGCTCGAATAGAGCAAAAGAATACCAAACTAGGACACACACTAACAGCACTCGCCCCATAACCACAACTTCACTTAACCTCTTTAATTTACGTTCTTCCATTTGTGCCTTGTTCCTGCAGAACTCATTCAAGTGCTCTTCTCAGTCCGCCTCCACCTATTTTTTCTGTCTTTTTCAGTGGGTCGAGATCTCCAATTGAACCCTTAACACCAAATTTTTCAGGTCTTAATCCGATGTCGTCTGCATTCTCGCTTCTTATCGCTAAACCAATAATTGAACGTTTATCAGTGCCACACCTAGCCACTCCGCTTACCCGGCCACGCAAGCGGCTAGTCAGAATAAGCACAGTTCACTGCCTTATTCTTATCTTGACTAACTTTTCTTGACCCTTATATACTATCACTCTACTTGTGAAGAGTTCTTCAACCAGTTTCCTGTAACTTTAGGATCATTTAAAGTAGCCGTGTCTAACGTCATTGTTCCGATGCCGTACACTTCAGCACCTACAACACCCAACTTATTGAGTTTAGCTGTTTCTTACACATTGCTGCCCTCCATTAAGAAAAGTTTTTTTCCGTCTGTACTAAATTTACATCCGGTATTGTGTTCTAGCCATAACAAAAAAGACAGTTCGGAAGCAGGTTCAAATATCACTTTTTGTCAACGAAGTCAAACACAACAGATTGCTTGCCAAAAAAATTTTCCCCTAAGAATGGAGGGAAGGCTTGTACTGAGTAAGTCCTACACAAAGAAGCTTGGCTCTCCAGTGTCAATATCGATAATGTGCCGTCCTCACTCGTTTGCATTCCTGTGATCTGCAACGGAACCACTTTGCGATGACGATTACTTACAATGGAGTACCTAACAAAAAGAGGCAACGACAATTCTGTTTTACTCATCTTGAATGTGTCTTTCGAAAAGGAAAACTCTGTAGTTCCACTTTTCTTTGGTAAAGGCTCAGCAACAGTGACAACAGATGAACTTGGAATATCCCAAATCAAGCGCTTTCCCTCGAAAATTTTCGCCCGAGATAAAAGTCGGCAAATGTCAACTTGCTACAGAAAATCGGTCCTTTGTATACTCCTAGTCCGCCAGTCTCTACGTTGCATCTCTCCCCTTCTTTGATTCCCAACATACTGGCAGAATCTGGACTTAATTTACAATCTTCTTCACTCAGGTTAATCGTTGCTTTTAACTCTTTACCATTTACCCTTACCGGTACATAGTAGGTTTCAGTTTCTGCGTTGTATGATAGTTGGACTATCTTCCCCTGAACTCTACATATCGAAGCAATTATCAAAATTGCTGTTATCATACAGTAAATCCTAGAAGCGAAAAGTTACTCCAACTCCAATACCGTTTTTCCCAGCTGACACACCAATGCCTCCCATTTGAATTGACGAAGTGATGCCACCCGATGGGTCCAGACCTAAAGTAATTGTAGATCCGCCAGCTTGAAAGTAAATGTCCCACCATATTTGCCGGCATTTCCGAATAGTCCCAGTCCCCAATCCGTCATAATACCGGCATAGCGTTGAGGTCGCTATAACCCATACTTTTCTCGCAATATAGCGGCGAGCCACTTGCGTGGGCGGGGTAAGCAAGACAATGACGCGTGGGACTGTCAATCGATTCAATACTTCCTACTCCTATATTCCAACGGATCAGCTGTCAGTGGACAGCCCTTCAGTCAAGCTACCAGCTCCCGATAACATCAATCTCTCCTCTCTTCCCGACCAAGTACGCCCTGGCCAACGACCCTCGGTACTCTATTATATCAGTACCAAGCTCTTTTCCGGACAAGATGTCTGAGAATCACCGGGATATCGTATTCTGACGAGCCTCTGTTGATGACATGTTCCGGTCATGACCACCACCCGGCTCCCAGAGAATTCTCGTCGATCAAACCAGCGTTCAACGCTTGACGAGAGACACCTTGTTTGATGATTGCTACTGTGATTTTTTTGCGGGTGCCGAATATCAATCAATGCGTATGAAGGGAATTCTTTACTCGTAAACGGTGTTCGATTTCAAAAATGAGTCCTGAATAAGTTAGCAGGTTGTCCACGCTTAAACTCCGCCTGGAATTCATTTACCTTAAGAAATCGATCGCCTAAACGTGCCACTCTGAGCACTTTGCTTACCCTGCCCACGATAGGCTAGCCAATATCCAAAAGACCGGGAGGAGTGAATTCGGAAATGTGGTTCATAAGGGACGATGTCACCTTCGAAAGGATCGTCGTGTTTGGCGATGACCATTAAGGCTATCATTGAAAGTAATCAGCTCGATAAATGAGTACGTGGTGATAATTTGTAGAATCGTAATGTTTATAAGAGAGGTGGAAATATCGTGAACGAATGTCATGGTATGATTTCTATATCGCCAAATTCAGAACGAAATGGACTTGCTTTTATTCGGAATCTCAAGATTGGTCTATCCCCTGAAATCCGAGACGTTTTAAAAGTAGAGTTCTCATATTGAAGAACATGAAGAAATCTAAATTCACTGAAGATCAGAGCGTCGCTATATTGTCGGAGGCTGAGAAGGCTTCCTAAAGTCACGCGGGAGCATTCAGAAGCACGGTGAGTCTAACAGCTTTATCTTTAGAAGCGAAAGTATTCCGGGATTGAGGCTAAGGATGTGAAGCTCCTTCGCAGTCTGAGGTTGAGAATGCAAAGCTGAAGAAGCTTCATACCGAGAGAGATTGGAGATTGATGCGGTGAAGGAGTTGTTCCGGAAATAGCGGTTTTCCGCCTCCCGAACCCGTTCTCAGGAGCGAGGTTTTTGATGTCGCGGAAGGTGACGGTCGCCGTGCTTGTGAATCACCGGAATCTCACGAACCAGCTATATGTGTCCCAAACCAGACAAAGGTGAGATTCTTAAAAAGCTCTAGAGAGGTTTGGAGACCGAATATGGGCTCCCAAATCGCTCATTATTTGGTGAAACCCCGGTTTGAATTTTTGACCATCAAGAGGACTGACCGGGTGTGAAGGAGTTCCTTTGAGCCGAAATAGATGATTTCGAAAGAAACGAACAGGTTCAAAGTTCCATTTGCAGCCACCAAAGCTGGTGAAGTTTGGACGATGGACTTTGTATTCGACTCTTACGTGAACGGCCACGAAGCTTAAAATTTTGTCGGTTCTGGATAATGTTCCACTCGTCAGTGCCTTGCTTTAGAAGTTCAGACCCACTTCACCAGCCGTGGACCTGCAAACGGTTCTTACTCATCTGTTTGAGAAACATGGTGCTCCGACCTTCCTTCGCTCTGACAACGGATCTGAATTCATTTCAAAAGCCTTGCGTGCTCTTCTCCCAAAGTGGGTGCGAAAGCAAATTCATCAAGCCAGGCTCTCCTTGGATGAACGGCCTTTGTTGAGTCCTTTCACTCGACTCTTCGGCGTCACCATTTAGAACGTCGAAGCATTGACGAACTTAGCTGATAGCCAAGTCAAGACCCGGATATACCAGCGGTACTACAACGAGCAAAGACCGCACTCTTCCCTCGGGGGACTTTCACTATAGTTTCATCGTCAGTCTTCCAGTCGGGCTACGCCCTCCTTCCAGACAGACAATGAAACTATAGTGAAAGATAAGGAGGAGACACTCTACTCATAAGATGTCTCGGAGAATGGGGGCAGGTCACCATTTTTCAAGAAACCAAAGATATTGCAACTTATTGTAAAGCTTTCCACCGATAAACGTCGCACTTAGCATTCCACCACCGGTCACTTTTTTAACGTTTATCAGTTCCATACCAAGCTATTCTGCTTACCCGCCCCATGACAATGACTAGCCGATTGAACCTAAACTATCTTTTTTCCTAATCTATTCACACCAGGTATCCTGCTCCTCAATAAATTGTAAAGCTGTTCTTGATTAAATTTTTGAGAGTGCCCAGTATCTGTCAGATTTGTTGCAATTCCCATAACAGTCGACCAAGATAATTTCATTGCCCTTTTCGATTCGCATTCTGACTTGTTTTGCATCAAAAGAACTTTCCTCTTTTTCCGGAACAAATATAGCCATTAGCTTCTCTTTGTCGTCTGCAATTAAGCGAACTTTATATTATACTGGCGCCAATATTTTCTGGTGTTATGGATCAATTGTGAAATTCCCAAAAGCAAAATATCTTACTTCGAATCGTTCCGTCTGAAAATCACTTTGTGGTGAATACTAGAACTAACCCTAATAGGTGAACTTAGAATATCCCACGCATAGCCCCTGCTTTCGCTTCCGAGAATGGTCCTAGACAACTTGGTCGTTTTCCAGGCTTGAGGACATCTCCGCCTGCTTCCATGGTTTTCTTTTGTTTGGGAATCCCATGTTGTTCATTATCTCACTTTCTTTCTCCACTGTTTTCTCCCTCGCTTGTTTCACCCCCAGCGTGTATCAGTTCATGGACCATAATCCTGATTTTGGAGAAGTAGAACGTTCCCCCGTCCTCACTTACCATAACTTGACCTAATTGCCAAACTGAAATATCGATAACCATCACTGTGCCTGGGCAATCCTCACGTTTTTTATCGGATGGATCAGGATCAATACTTGTTCCGAATGGATGTTCTTGCACGTGGAACTCATAGACTCATTACTGTCCCTCATTGCCCGAAGTATCTTTGCTAGCTCTGTATTGCCTAACATTATTAACAACATCGTTTGCAAAATTAGCGCTTGCTCTTGAGGCGTTCCACCCGCAACAACAATTTTCAAACCGGTAGGATCAGATCTGTTTATCGGGCTGTTATCACAATAGACAAACCAGTTTCTTCCATCCTCAATCGGATCCCATGTTAGGAACCTTTCGCTAGAACTGTCATAGTAACGGTGTCCAAGTTGCCTTGAGTCTAGACGCATCTTCCTGAAAGCCAAACCCACCCGCATACCCAAACGGTCCGTTCCATGTGCCGATGGAATTCACTACTATCTCCGAATGCGTCGTATTGCCTTGTTGCGGTCGTTGCCTGGCTCGTATTCGTTTGAGCAGTCTAATCTTTCAGTGCAGAGTGGTTAAACGTTGTGTTGAACCACGTCGCTCAGAAATCCCAGGCGTGTAAGACGCTGAAGAATCTCGGATGACTGGCGCGGTGACATAGGCTCCATCTCTGACAAACGTCTGAGAAGCGGAGTTCTCAATTTTCGACACTCTCGTATCGAGTCCGTTGTAGGTGTAGCTGGCGTAAATTCTAGTACCGTTAATCGTCGAGATTCTGGATTCCCACTCGTAGGCTATGTCGTAATTCCGTTTGGCGCAGTTACCCGAGTCGTCCGACCAGCCGAGTCGTACTGGTAGCTCTTCGCTCTAGCGGTGAGTATCTTGTCCGCCCTTATGTTTTACTAATGACTTCGATTTCATAATCTCAATCTCTTCTACAGAAATGGATTATTCGTGAACTAGAAACGAGCGGCAATCGAAAAGCTGTCCACTGATAAACTTTAGCTTCAGCAACCAAATGATTCTTTACTCATACCGTTTATCGGTGCAACACCTAATCATTTTGTTTACCTCCTCGAGGTGGCTAGCCGTATGGCGCAAAAATTTGATTCGTTCGTCACGTCGCATTACATTGATTGTGGTTAGCTTTGCTCATTCCTAACAACCCCTTCAATTTCACACTTATTGCCTTCACGACTTCTTTTTGGTACTAGCAACGAATCTGCCCACTGATAAACTTCTGCTTTTAGAAACTTTAAGAAGAGGCACCTATGAACGTTGATCAGTGCCACCTCTTACTATCCTTCTTTTCCCGTCCGCAAAGTAGCTAGACGGAAAATTTAGTTCCTGCCGATCTATTACCTTTTCACGTACTGCTCCATTTCTTAGTATCACCATTTTCCAAAATCTCTTTCTGACCAGCTTTTTTAGATTTCTAAATATTGTCGACTCGGCCGCATCATTCCGCAGATCAATGTTCTCGATGCTTTCAACAATGTCACCGGCTCTGAGACCTTCTGGTAATGCACCCATTATTGGATATACTTTAGATCCCAGACTGTTCGGCTTTTCCAGCCACATCACAAAAAGACTTGCTAACGGTCCCATAAATCCTTCTTCTTTGAATCTGAGACCTCGATCATTTAACATAATCTTTCTCCTATTAAATGAGAGCATCCCTCGCTCAAAGCTTTTCGCTTCTCTGTCTTCAATAAAAATCCTTAATTCATCTGGTGACGAGTCGGAATAATGGAGTTTCATTCCACCAGATTCTTCTAACAAGAACCCTCTGTTATCCTTTGGGCTATCGCTACTGTTTGCATTCGATAGCAATGACTGGAAGCCGAAGCCATACGAAGTCATGTCAAGTGAATAACCTTCTAAGTTAAACGCTCCCTTTATCTCCACGGTACTCTGGCTCGCTCTCGAGATAGTTACAGTCCCCGTAGTAACATCAAACTCTGTTTCAACAGATCGCAAAAATTTACGTCCCAGAACGCCATTGCAGTTATTTTTATTTAAGAACTCCCTATGTGCTGCCGAGATACCTTTTATGTGTCCAAATTCTATTTTTCCCAGTGTAGGATGATCGACGATAAAATTTGATCCATTCGCTTCGTCAAGATATGACTCCTCAAAATCAAACGAAACAACAAATTTTCTGGAACGTGCAACTCCTATTTCTAACACGGTTGTGAAATAGTCTCGCAGCCCATACTGGGTTTGCGGAACAGCAATAACTACGCCAAGTAAAGTTGCAATCAATCTTGCCCTCCGTAGTTTGAACCTATCCCGGCCCTTACCAAAGGTTTCTCCTCAATCAGCTCATATTCGCCAGCAGAATGCTGAATGTATTCGAAACTACCACCATTCTTCAATCGTGTCTCCTGAGACAGATAGCCGCAGAACATGACTTCGGACAATGGAAACGTAGGTGCTGTAATTTGAATCATTTCAGATTTATCTCCACGGTATCTTCGATATTCCGTCTACAAACATTTCAGGAGTAAAATATTCATCGCCAGGATATCAAATTCTTCCAGGTGAACGATCATTTTGAGGTGTTTCATTTGAACTCGGGAATTTGGGTTTTTCCTTTTCTGGTTTTCTTCTTTTGGTGGTTTCAATATTGGCGAGCCACTTGCGTGGACTTGGTAAACAAGACAATGACTCGTGGCGCCGTCAGGCGATTCGATACGACTTACTCCTAAATTCTGCAAGATCAGCTTGTCAGTGTACAGCCTCTGCGCCATGCCATAAACTCCCAAACGCGTCTGACTCATGTCGCCCTCAGAAGCTATTGTATCTTCAAAAAAGTACTTGGAAAGCGAGATTCAGATAAATCCGCAAACGATGTGATCGAAAAACTAATGGTGCGGTCATTTGCGCGATGCCATTTCCTAGGCTGTAGCTCTAATTGTAAACGGACTCTGCCTGACGTTTACTCAACATAAACTGCCGATTAAATTGCCTTATCATTTCCTGATGCTCAGCAAGTTTCCAAAGGATTCACACTGGTAAGCTGAGATATAGAAAACAACAGCTTTTGGCCTTTATCGTTTACCAGTGCCACACCTAGAAATTTCGTTTAAATCGTCCACTATAGTGGCTAGCCGTAGACAAACCCAAAAAGCCAGCCCTCATTGCCTGCGAGCGCAATCTCCTCATGATCTGCTACGGTGTTGTAGAATCTGGAAAACCTCTTCATGCAAACCTTTGACAATTCAGTATCTGCCGCACCTATCGGTTATGATTATCCCGCCCACAAAGTAGCCAGAAACACACTGTTCTCAACCTCATTTTTTAGATCCACTGAAATACCACGTTTTGCTATTATACTTTACGACTATCCCGAAATCTGATTTCTTTAATTGCTCGAAATCGATAGGCGCGAATTGATCATACACAATAGCACTTAGAGGTTCATCTGCTAAAGTTAAGTTCCGGTAATATGCTCCTTCAAGCATATAGTAGTCTAAACTTGACGTGGTTTCTTTTCTGTATTTTCGACAATTCTCCGTAAGAGGCATAGTCACATCTTGACGGAGCACATAGAGGTGAATATCAAATCCACTTTTCGCCTTTGACGTACTTTGGCTTTGCCGTGAAATGATCGTTATTGAGGGTAATGGGAACTCTTTGATCATGTCGAATTCACTGGACTTCATTGACGGATAAACAATTTCTACTTCCGGAATAAAATTTACTTTTAAATCTCTGTAAATAAACCGAAAAGCATTGTCACCAGACTGAAGCCCAGACGGCGTCAATACACCTTTCCAGTACATTGAGTCATCTAGCACTTTATGATGAATCGTGAAGGCGATCAGACAAAGTAGCGCTACTATTACGTTTACAATTATGATAGCTGGTCTAGTCATAATTTTCGAATTACACCCCTAATTACTGGGTCCTTCGGGTCTTTAGCCGCCTGAGTAATTCCTTCCTTGTTAGACTTTGCTTTTTCTTTTATAAAGTCGAGAAAGCTGAATGCAACCTTTATATACTCATTTAGAATAGCTATCACACCTTCTGCGTGAGCACCACTGTCAACAATGACATGTTCAACTCCTCCGAACGTAGCAGTAGGAGCAATTAATGAATTGTCGTAGGTAACTGAAAAACCAATCTCTGATGCTTTTGCTCCTGCGTCTATGGCGTTTTGCATAGTATTTCGTTGTTCTGCTTCAAACGCAGTAGTATTCTCCATATAGGGCGCGGCTGGAGACGAGTTTGAGTATTCCTGTGGAAAGCATCTTTCAGCATGTCAATCAGTGCCTCAAGTGTTAGTATCAGTGTAGCAGCAGTTGCTAGAGAAATCATTAGCAACGCAGCAAATTTTAGGGGATTGCAGCCGTCTGCGTCCAAGTTTACGACCGGGTTGCTTTCACAATAGACAAACAAGTTCTTCCCATCCTTTATTGGGTCTCTCGTCAAAAACCGTCCGGTCGAACTGTCATTGTAACGGTGTCCAAGTAGCTTGAGTCCACTCGCATCTTCCTGGTAGCCGAAGCCACCTGCGTAGCCGAAGGGGCCGGACCAAGTGCCCGTCGAACTGACAAGATTTCCAAACGCATCGTAAGTGCGCTTCGCGCTGACGTTGTTGGAAGCGTTTGTTTGGACCTCCTGACTCTTAAGACCAGAGTAGTTCCAGGTGGAGACTCCGTTTCTTCGCTCAAAATTTCCGGGGGTGTATGCCGCGGAGGTGTCTCTTAGAACTAGGTCGGTGACGTAGGCTCCGTCTCTGACAAACGTCTGAGACTGTCCGTTTTCGAGTTTCGAGACTCTCGTGTCGAGTCCATTGTACGTGTAACTCGCCGTAATCCCAGGACCGTTAATGCTGGAGATTCTCGACTCCCAATCGTAGGCGATATTCGTAATCCCGTTTGGCGCGGTGACTCTCGTTGTTCGTCCTGCTGCATCATACTGGTAGCTCTTCGCTCCAGCGGTGAGTATCTTGTCGCCCTTATGTTTTACTAATGACTTCAAGTTCATGATCTCAAAATCTCTTCTACAGAAATGGATTATTAGTGAACTAGAACTGAGCGGCAATCGTAAAGCTTTCCACTGATAAGCTTTAGCTGAGGCAACCAAATGGTTCTCTCAACATACCGTTTCAGTGCCACACCTATTTGTTCTCCTTACCCTGCCCACGCAAGTTGCGCGATACATCTGAACACTCTGCTTACTCCGCCCACGAAGTGGCTCGCCCAGGACTGTTGATGCTCAATATTCTCGACTCCCAATCATACTCGAAATTCGTCGTTTTATTTGGCAAGCCACCTCACGTCGATTTTTCAGCTAAACAATATTGTTAGCTTGTTATTTTCCTCATAACTTGCAGACACCTTTCCGTAACGATAGAAAGCCAGTTATCGAATATCTTAACGTAGAGCGACACTTCTTGCTACGCATTGAAAGGTTGCTTACTTATAACCTTTTACATTGGCACATTTAAGGTGAGTAAATCTCCAGTGTTCACTAGTACGATGCCATGGACACCATTATCAAATTGCATCACTGCAAATAATAGGAGTTGAATACTTACAAATCTAAGATTAGATATTTCTGAGTTCTACTTTAAATCAACCTCAACCAGCTTTCCATTTACGTTAAATGCAATGCTTGAAATTTCATACTCGTCGTTCAAAAGTTTTGTGTAGATCTCGTTCTCATTTTTCTCAACACTTGATACGAATTTTTTTATATGCATATCATTCACCCTAATTAGAGGCGTTTTTTCCGAAATGCCAGAACCTGCTAAAGAAGAAGGAACTGACTCAAAGTATATTTCATCATTTAGTTGCATAAAGCGATTACCTATTGAAACAGTCAGCGCGAATATTGTGTTAAACAAGGAGTTAGTGTTCCAATGCCTTATCATTTTCTTTGAAAGGGATATCCGAATATTCTCACTTGCAAAAAGTGATACTCCAACCCTCTCATCTTCAAGCTTATCGACTATACGAGCATAAGCACATCGACTCAGTTGTGGAATAATCTGGCTCGAATTGCTCCAAACTCGACCAACATCGTTCTGAACACCGCTTAATTGTCCTCTTACACGTAGAAAATCAAGGTTTATATCTCGCTCACCGATACGCACCCAATATTTTTGATCAGTGCTTTCGATAATTTGGAACCTCTTCTCACCTTCAATTTCTGCTGGTTCTGATATGTTAAACCGAAATCTCAACCTGTCAATTGTAAGATCATATTTCGAAAGGATGTCGCTTCCGATAACACCATCGATACCAAATTTTTCGAGTTCTGAAATTTCATTTTCACTTAATTTTTTGTCTATTCCGTAAATACTCGCAAGCTCACCGCTGAGCATTGACTTATGCTGAAAGTCAACTCCCAAACTCATACCCTTGTAAACGAGCAACAACCTTCCCTCAGATCCCTTCACCGAGCCTTCCAACGTACCGGCGAATATGTTATTGGCAACACCAATCAATGCTATTACAGTTATCATCGAGTACTCCAAACGCGTTAGAATCGATATGTTACTTGAATCCCCCAGGTGGCTATCTCATAACCTGGAAGGCCAAATGCCCCTGGCCCCTTGCTGTTTTTAATGTCCGCAGTCGCGTCGAATTTAAATTGTGAGGACTTTAAAAATGTCCATTTAAACCGCATTTTATCATCTTTCGGCTCTAAACTCCAGCCTGGGTCTCCAGGTTTCGGAAATTTAGGGAAAGGAAATTCAGGGAATGGACGGCGTAGCCCAAATGGATCCTCAGGATTAAGCGGACGACGTAGCCCAAATGGATCGGGATCAAATGGCTTGAATAAGCTAGGAAAGAAAGTAGTACCTCCACCGGGTCTAAATCCGCCACTTAAGTTGCCAGGATTAAAAACTTGAGGATATTGCTGCTCGGAGCTCAAAGAGGTGGCAAGGTCTAATCGCTGTTGTCCGTTTTGATCAATAAACGTTGTCGAATTTCCTTCACAGTAAACAAACCAGTTCCTTCCATCCTTAATCGGATCTCTCGTCAAGAACCGGCCGGTCGAACTGTCATAGTAGCGGTGCCCAAGAAGCTTGAGTCCACTTGCATCTTCCTGATAACCGAAGCCACCCGCGTAGCCAAACGGTCCGTTCCAGGTTCCAGTCGAACTGACCACGTTGCCAAAGGCATCATACGTCCGCTTAGAACTGACGTTGTTAGACGAATTCGTCTGCACCTCTTGGTTCTTGAGACCAGAGTGGTTCCAGGTGGAGACTCCGTTTCGCCTTTCTGAGATTCCGGGAGTATAAGCGGCTGAGGTGTCTCTTAGAACCGGATCGGTGACGTAGGCTCCGTCTCTGACAAACGTCTGAGACTGTCCGTTTTCGAGTTTCGACACCCTGGTGTCGAGTCCATTGTACGTATAACTCGCCGTAATCCCAGGACCGTTAATCGTGGAAATTCTGGATTCCCAGTCGTAAGCGATGTTGGTAATTCCGTTTGGCGCAATTACCCGAGTCGTCCGACCCGCAGCATCGTACTGGTAGCTCTTTGCTCCAGCCGTCAGCATCTTGTCGCCATCATCGTAGGTGTAGCTTTCGGTAACTCCGTTCAGAACCTTGGTCAGACGGTTTCCGTTTCCGTCGTAGGTGTACGAACTCGTAAAGCCAGGGCGGTTTTCTGCCGTAAGTTGCCCGGCTCCGTCGTAGGCGTAAGTTGTCGTGACTCCATCCACAACCTTGCTCACCATCTCGTTGGCGTTGTTGTAGGTGTAAGTTTCCGACGCCAGAACCGTCTGTCCTGCGACCTTTCTGGTCACCTTGCTGACTAATCGGTTTGCGGTATCAAAGCCTGAGATATCTTTGGCTCCGTTTCTCGTCGGACCTTCCGAGTGAAGTGAAATAGGCTGAAATCAGCAATATTTAATAAGTCAGTTAACAACTCTCACTTCCTCTGAAGGATAGATGTTTCGAATCATTATCACTCGTGAACCGTAAACATTTAGATAGTCTATAGGACTATACCGAGCGTATCCTCGAACTTCTCGAACCCCAAGTTCACCTTTTGGTGCCACTTTTACAAAAACTAAGGGCGTGTTTGGCGCGTAGTAGCTTACTTTATAGAATCTGGTTTCAGCGCCTTCGCCTTCATCTATACTTTTTATCAGATCTATACCAATGGGAAGCCGATAGCTTGTATTGATCAAGCAGAACGCAACTGCAAAAGTTACAGCAGGTAAATATTTAGCACTTTTTAAAGATGAGGAAGCTAGTTTTTCACTGAGCTTCTGAATGAATACAAGTTCAAGTGTACAAAACACAAAATATCCAGAAACGAAGACACTGTGCTCGAATAGAGCTAAAGAATACCAAACTAGGACACACACTAACAGCACTCGTCCCATAACCACAACTTCACTTAACCTCTTTAATTTACGTTCTTCCATTTGTGCCTTGTTCCTGCAGAACTCATTCAAGTGCTCTTCTCAGTCCGCCTCCACCTATTTTTTCTGTCTTTTTCAGTGGGTCGAGATCTCCAATTGAACCCTTACCACCAAATTTTTCAGGTCTTAATCCGATGCCGTCTGCATTCTCGCTTCTTATCGCTAAACCAATATCCATTGGTGTGGCACCTACAAACCAAATACCAGTCAAATCCAAAAACAGCATCGTAGCAAAAGTCATACAGTTATTGGTAAGAAGATGATACTCATTGGGTCGACTTTCAAACGCTGCTCTTACATCATCCCTTGTGGTTTCAGATTCATCAAATTCGTGCCAATATTCATAGTCGGCTCGTCCATCTTTACCTTCCTTGCCAGGGGCACCAAAAATTTCCTCTGGTGCGACGCCACTTTTTACTAGTTCATTGTTTCCTCCCATTGTATTTTCAAGTATCCAAACTTCTCCGTTATCCCATACAATCATTATCCATACGTGTCCAATGCCACGCCTGTCGACACAGAGAACCATCCAGGCAAGACCATTTGCGTCTACTCGCGTGACAGGATTGTTGTCGCAATACGTGTACCAGTTGCGACCATCCTTAATCGGATCTCGGGTTAGGAATCTGCCCGTCGAGCTGTCGTAGTAACGGTGACCGAGCAGTTGGAGGCCGCTAGCATCCTCCTGATATCCAAATTTTCCTGCATATCCAAACGGTCCGCTCCACGTTCCAGTGGAGTTCACCACCATACCGAAGGCGTCGTATTGTCTTGTTGCGGTCGTTGCCTGGCTCGTATTCGTTTGAGCAGTCGAATCCTTCAGCGCGGAGTGGTTAAACGTTGTCGTTGAACCACGTCGCTCAGAAATCCCAGGTGTGTAAGACGCTGAAGAATCTCGGATGACAGGCGCAGTGACATAGGCTCCATCTCTCACGAACGTCTGAGACGCAGAGTTCTCAATCTTCGACACTCTCGTATCGAGACCGTTGTAGGAGTAGGAAGCGTTAATCCCAGGTCCGTTAATGGTCGTAATTCGGCTTTCCCAGTCGTACGCGATATTCGTAATGCCAGCCGGACTCGTGACTCTCGTTGTTCGTCCAGCTGCATCATACTGGTAGCTCTTCGCTCCAGCGGTAAGCATCTTGTCACCGTCATCATAGGTGTAACTCTCAGTTACCCCGTTCAGAACTTTGGTTAATCGATTGCCGTTGCCATCGTAGGTGTAACCCACCACATAGCCAGGTCTTGACTCGGAAGTCAGTTGGCTAGCTCCGTCGTAGCCGTAAGTGGTAGTGGTTCCGTTTACAACGTGAGTGACCACTTCGGAAGCTTGGTTATACGTGTAGCTTTCAATTCTCAGCGAAGCATTTGAACTGTTCTTGAGTTGCATCTGCAAGAGCCGGTTTGCGTTATCGTAGCTGTACTCTTCTTTTGCTCCGGATGAAACAGTTTTCGTGCTGAGCCTTCCTAAACTGTCATACCCAAAGGTCGTGACTTCGCCGAATCGGTTGGTAATCGTGGTCGGTCTACCAAACGCATCGTAGCCATAGGTGGTTGACCCAAGACCGACTTCAGTCATTGCGGTTCTTTGTCCAGCCGCGTTGTAGGTGTAGGTTTGAGTTCCTTGGGGCTGGGCGAGTTGGGTGAGTTCTCCAGCGGCGTTGAATGTCCAAGACGTGGTTCCTGTGCCATCCACCATTTGGGTCTGCTGACCGTTCGCGTTGTAGGTGAAGCTTGTATCGACACCCGTCGGGTAGTCGACGTTTGTTTGCCGTCCAGCATCATCGAAGACGTAGAGGATGGAGTAGCCGTTCGGAGAGGTGTAAGCGGTGGTTTGTCCGGTTCCAGAGAATGTCCATTGCTCTACCGCGCCATCTGGAATGGTGAGCTTCTTCGTTTCACCTCTTGGGGTGTGTTCGTAGGTTCTTGTCTTTCCACGTCCATTGGTGACACTGGTCAGCCAGCCGTTTGCGTTGTAGGCATACGTTTCGGTATCGCCTCGTCCATTTGTGGTACTGGTGAGTCGTCCAGCCGCGTTGTAGATCCTGGTTCCGGTCCGGTTTACCGGGTCGGTTGCGCTGGTGACATTCCCTTCGTTGTCATAGACAATCGTGGAAACCGCTCCGGTCGGAGACGTGGTACTCGTCGCTCTTCCCCAGTTATCGTAGCTGGTGGACCAGGTGTTGTTGCTGGCGTCTTTACTTTGCGTGACTCTGCCAAGCGTGTCGTAGACCGAATCTGTAAAAACGCCACTGGGCTGAGTGGTTCTTGTGACGTAACCGTTTCCGTTATAGGTGAAAGATGTCGTTCGGTTTAAGGCGTCTTTGGTGGTCAGCAGGTGTCCGAATGAGTCGTAGGTGTTGGTGACCACGGTTCGGTTGAGAGGGTCCACCACAGTGAGCGGGTTACCGTTTGCATCATAGGTAACGGTGGTCACTTGCCCCATTGGACTAGTAACGCTCGTGACATCGTTCTTCGCGTTGTAGACGTAGGTCGTGGTTTGGTTCAGCGGATTTCTGCTGGTTAAAACGTTGCCTTTGGCATCGTAAGTATAGGTCCAGACCTTACCGCGTTGGTCGGTTTTGGTCAGGGTGTTGCGGTTTGCATCGTACGTGTAAGCAGTGCTAAATCCTGCAGGGTCGACTTCACTTGCAAGTAGACCATTGCTGTAGTTGTGAGTGGTCACCTGCCCGCCGGGAGCGGTGATGACTGTACTTGTAGCGGTGTACGCCCAGGTTGTGGTTTGCCCTAGCGGGTTGGTCGCGCTCGTCATCTTTTCGGTGGCGTCGTAAGTCCAGGACCAAAGATTGCCTCTCAGGTCGGTTTCGGTGAGGATGTCGCTGGTGGAGTTGTAGGTGAAAGACCTGGTCAGGCTCTGACCGTTTAGAACTGGGTACGTGATACCGGTGAGGTCCTTGTTTGCGTTGTAGCCAAAGCTCCAAACCCGGTTTGTTGGGTCGGTAACGGTTGAGACTTTTCCGTTGGTGCCATAGGCAAACGTTAAAGCTCTTCCATCTGGAGTGGCAACTGAACTCACTCGTCCTGAGCTATCTCTAGTTAACGAAACGATGTTTCCGTTCTTGTCCTTAATCTGAGTCAGCTGACCCATGCTATTGAACTCATACTTGGCTTGCGACTTGAACGTGAGTGTGAAGCTTCCATCAGGATTCATCACCAGGTCATGACTCCAGCCAGGTGGAGGAACAAACGTAAATCCTTGCGCTGCGGTGTATGGAACCTCTAAGCCATCGGGCATGTGGATGATGGCGCTTGAACCCGGAGTGTAGGCAAGCCACGTCTCGTAGCTGTGAGTCCAGCCTTTACCAAACGCTCCTTCGGCGTTGTCCTTACTGGAATGAGAAAGACTTAAAGAGACGCCCGAATCTCCCCGGCCGCTCCAACCAACGATTCCGACCTGAGAGAGCTTGTTACCCGTGTTGGTGTTGGTTTCACCCTGGAGTCCGCCACCGTGTTGGTAAGGGATTGGAGGCTCCTCATCCTCGCCCTTAACTCCGCTACCCCCTAGCCCGCCAAGGTTACGCTGGAAAAAGCCTCCCACTCCAGCAAAAATTTCCGAAAAATCTTCGGACTCAATCTTCTTACTAAACTTAACTCTCTGAAGGTCTGACTTTAACTTAGAAGTCCACCAACCACTTCTTGATTCATCCCTTCCTGGATTTCGACCTAAAAATACTCGCGTTGGACGCTCACTAAACTCAGAACGAGGAGCGCGAAGCTGCTGCTTAACAAAATCACCTACAGAAACAGCAAGCTCATTGAAACCAATGGCAGAAGAACTATAAGCCAATGATCCAGCAACAAATACCGAAATCCCACGAAAAATACGAGAGCCGCGAATCGACATATCGCTATCATAATCCGAAATAAGCGAAATATCTAGTAAAAAGTATTTTTATTTATCTCATTTATGATTATTTAATGATCTAAATTTTACGTCAAATGTTTTATCCAGGCATTACCATCAATTGAAAGATCTATGCACAAAAAGACCGCCCCCTAACGGCAGGAAGCGGCCTGAGGTTATTCGCAGTTTTAATTCCTTCACTGCACGACTATGGCGGACTTCTCCAAATTCGCAATCCCGAGAAATCAGAGCTAATGCTTTTCTGGCGTATTGAGGCCTTGCTTACAAATGCTTTCGTCTAACACTCAGAATCAGCAGAACTGTTCCGAGAAAGTCCAGTCCAAGACCGGCGATTTTTGCGATATTCGACTTAAAGACGAGCGTCTTGAGCTGCGTTGGATAGATGTTGTTTGCCTTGAGATAGGCATCGTCAATGGTTGCCACTCCCTTCTCGTCGGGTGGACCCCATGCTTTTGGGTCGGAGATGACGTACTCGGTGGGTGCTCCGATGGGAGTGCCTCCTCCGCCGAATAAATCGTCGGAGGAGGTTTTTGCGATGATCTGCCCCATTTTTGCCTGGCTACGAAATTGATAGTCGGTGACAAAACCGCCAACCAGCAAAGTACCGCCCAGTAGGAGAAGAAGAATCGCAAGCTTTTTCATGATCGTTACTTGGTTGTGCCGACAACGCTAAAGCCAATCGTGAGGTTGTTCGAAACCTTGTCCTTGGCGATGTCCATGATCTTGATGCCGTAATCGCTGAGCTTGATGTTGAACTTCGTCTTCACCTGAACAACGTCGCCGGCAAATCGGTTTCGCTTGGTAACTTCGCTTTCGGCAACGTACTTTGCGGTTGCTCGAACGGTGATCTTCTTGGTTACTCCATGAAGGGTGAAGTTTCCGGTGATGTCGTAGTTATCGCCGCCTCGGCTTCGAACGTTGGTCGTTTCGAAGGTTGCAGTTGGGTACTTCGCAACGTTTAGCCATCCTTCGCTTCTCATGTGGTCGTCTCGCATATCGAGACCGGTATTAAGCGAAGCAAGGTCAACAACGATCTTTCCGGAACCGGTCTTCTTCGATGGGTCAACTGTGATTGAACCGCTAACTTTGTTGGTTCGAGCAACGAAATCTTCGAAAGTCGTATTGCTCTCAACCGTCACAACTTGCTGTGCAGCGAGGTTTGGTCGACCAAAGTCGAACGTCTTCATATCGGCGAGCACCAGCGATGTGGCACCAAGAAGCATTACAGGAGCGAAAAACGCCTTCATATCACTGATACATTACGCCGTTCTGTTGCCGACATGCTGTATTCACGCATACAAAATCAGCAATTTGCGGTGAGTTGGGCTTCGTCTCGAATGACGATGAATCCTTTCACGGTGTCCACGGGGCCACCTTTCTTCCACTTTGCTAACGTTGCGCTAACCGCTTCCCGATTCGACCCGATAAGGTCGGCAAGTTCAGCATGGGTAATTTTCATGTTGATAAATCGCTTTCCCGATTTTGTTTCTCCGGGAAACTGCTCCGCGAGGCGAGAAATCAGCCGTGCAAGACGCTGCGGCACAGTCAGAAACAGAACATCTTGGATTCGGTTCACAATTTCTGATCTCCGGTCGCCAACCATTTTTGTAAGCGCAAAAGTAAGTTGCGGTTTGTTGTGAATCAGTCGATGAAGATGGTCCAGCGGAACTGCATAGAGTTTGGTTTTCTCCATCGCCTCGGCGCTTTCGCCAGTTGGAAGCTCATTCCCGAAAAGGTCGACATCGCCAATGAGTTCACCTGGACGGAGGATTCCCAAAGTGAGTCGCTTACCGTTTGGATGGGTACTGACCACCCGAACATGGCCTTCCTTAATCAAATATGCGTGAGTGTGTTTGACCCCGCTCATACAGATGTGCTTGTTCCGGTCAAACTCCAAGATGTTGCTCACTTGAGCAAGTTCAATCAATTCATCGTTCGTGAGTGACTTGAAAAGATCGAAATTGCGGAGCACCCAAAGTCGGGAATCTGAAGTTAGAACAGCACTCGCACTCATATCGCTATCTTCTACGCTTCAGCCCGTTGCAATGAGCCAATCTTTTCGATTCTCACTTTTAAGATTCGTTTACCATCGGTCTCGGCGACAGTGAACTGATAGTCCCCTTCTTCGATCCACTCGCCTTGGCGTGGCTGACGCCCGAAGAGTCCGAAGACGTAACCCCCAATGGTATCGAAATCTTCGCTCTCGAACTTGGTGTCGATTTCTTGGTTCACATCGTCGAGGTGAGTTTTTCCTTCAACAATGAATCCGGTTGCCGTCTCGGAAACAATCGGTTCTTCATTGTCATATTCGTCTTGAATCTCTCCGACGAGTTCCTCGACGATATCCTCAACCGTGATAATCCCGCTTGTACCACCGAATTCGTCTTTTACAACCGCCAGGTGAGTCCGATGGTGCCGCATCTCGGCAAGAAGATCGTGGATATTCTTGTTTTCAGGAACGAACAGGGCTGGGCGCATGAGGCTCCGGATGTTAACCGGCTTGCCCTTCAGCATTGCGACGAGAAGATCCTTTGCGTGGATGATTCCAACGATTTCATCGTCGGTGCCTTCAAAAATTGGGATTCTTGAGTGGCCGCTCGTTTGTATGAGTTCAACAATATCGTAGGGATTTGTCTCAATCGGAACCGCGTCGAGGTCAGTCCTTGGCGTCATGATTTCCCTTGCGATGGTTTCGCCGAACTCCAATACGCTGTGGATCAATTCGGTTTCAGTCGCTTCGAATTCTCCGCTTTCTTCTGCCGAATCCACCAACAAACGAATTTCATCGCCCATCAGACTTGAATTTCGAACGATAACAACACTCCCCGCAGGTCTCGCGAAAAGATTAGCAAACGCCACAAAAGGTTTTGCCAGTGCAAGAAGAATCTTGGCGACAAAGGCACTTTTGGGCCCGTTACTACGATCACCGGTAGACGAAGCGTCTATCATTGATTTCTCTTCCTAGAATCATAAACCATATTCATTTATCTGGGCAAATTCGCAAAAACTAAAAGACCGATGGCGACTCCAACCGCGGCTCCGATACTGAGCTCGCCGATGGAATGGAACTTTGCTTCGTAGCGGCTCTGGGCAATAATCATCGCGAGAAGAACCGCGAGTCCGCCCGCGATTGCATTTGTTGTCAGGTTTACAGCACAAGTGGCAAAGAAAAATCCAAACGTTGCGTGTCCGCTCACAAGTCCACCTTGCAAGACCTGACCCCGTTTTCCAAGACCTTTCCCGACAACCACTGCAAAGAAGCAAACGAGAATACCGATCACGATTCTCAGTGGGGCACCGATTGCTGGAGCGTCGGAAGAGAGACTTACCTTCATCGTCTCCCACCGGTTCTCGCCGAGAATCAACAGCGCACCTACGACAAGTGCAATCAAGGTCGTGATCAGGACTGCGCCAGCAGCGATATCTTTGGCGAACTTCGCCATTGGGCTGTAGTTGGGGCTTACTAGGTCAACAACCGCTTCTATCGCCGAATTGAACATCTCAGCAACAACAACTAAGGAGATCGTAAAGAGAAGCACTAGCATCTCCCTTAACGGCAAGTTAACGAAAAGCCCGAGCATGACGACAACGAAAACCACATACAAGTGGAATCGCATATGTCGCTGGGTTTTGAACGTCATCACGACGCCGTTCAAGGCGACTCGGAAGGGCTCGAAAACGTTACGGCGACTACTCATGGGCACTGTAAACAGAGGTCCATTCAGGTTGAATAGGTATATTCAACTCTTGACCGATTCGGTGCATCTCCTGTTGCATTTTGATCTGATCCTCTAATGTTTCATCGTCAAATCCCGCGATGTGAAGAATTCCGTGAATCAATAAGGATTGGACTTCGGTTTCAATCGAAACGCCTCGTTCGGCAGCTTGCCGGGAGGCAGTTTCAAGCGAGATCGCGATATCTCCGAGCGGATGTATTCCGTTGAGACCAGAAGGAAATGTTAAAACGTCCGTTGGCGCGTTTATCCCTCGATACGTTCTATTCAAACGACGAACTTCGTCGTCGTTGGTCAGCAGAACTGAGACTTCTCCGGATAACCCCGAGAGTTTAAGAGTTTCGTTCGTGACCCAACTCAAGTCGAACTCTGATTTATCGAGCTTCGCCGGGCGCGGTTCAGAATCAGTGCTCATAAGAGAACGGGAGCTCAAGCTCCCGATACAACTAGTTTCGTGAGACGCGTCTTCGCGCTTTTCGTCGGCGCTTTTCGCTTGGCTTTTCGTAGTGAGCGTGCTCTTTCACTTCTCGGAGAACGCCGCTTTGTTGAAGTTTCATATTGAACTTCTTCAACGCACTGTCAATCGATTCATTGGGTTGTACAACAACGTAAATCATTTCTAACTTCTAAAGATACCTCAAAAAGAAATCTCAGGTGCGACCAAAGTCGAACCTGAGATTGACATACACTCAGCAGTGTAAAAACTTACCAAGTCGAGTAGTTGGTTCCGTCTGTTGCTGTTCCGGTCTGAGTCGTTGCGACCCGCCCAGTATTTGCACCAGTGGTAGTGTATGTGAAGTCACTGGTTCCGTTCCAGTCCTTAGGAACTGTTGCAAGATACGGACCCCGCCAGTCAGCTGCCGTGATGGTAACGCTTGAGCCAGTAGAGCTTAGTCCAGTTCCGGGTGCAGTTGTGACCGTCAGGTCATTTAGGGAACTTGGAAATGCGCCAGTGTCGGCTCGGAATAGGTCCACTGCATTTCGAACCAGCTTCAAGTTGCTTCGAAGAGCGGAGTCCTTACTTCGGTTCGATGAATTTGAAAACTTAGGAATTGCAATGGCAGCCAAAACTGCGATGATGATGATAACGATCAATAGTTCCACCAAAGTGAAACCCTTGCCAAAAACTCTTCTGAGCGATGTGCGTAGCATGTTGCCTCTCACTTTTCTGTATCGGCAAGCCGCACGCAAACACTACAGGTTTTTTTAGATTATTTTGTCAATATGCGTATAAAACGGGCTAAATCGACCTGATATCAATACTCAAAGTGAGCATCCTAAGTCTGTTTCACTGATAAACCTTCGCTCGCAGGAATTCGAATTAGGCATTACCATTGCCGAGACAGATTAAACTCGTATAGGCAATTCTTGTGAAACAAACATCAAAACGAAATTTACTTGTTCGGCTCCTTCAATCGATCGCTAGGATTGTTTTGGCGGTTATTTCAATCATTGCCTGCGTGTATTGGTGGAACCCACAAAAAATCTACTACCCACGCACCGTTGCACCAACTCCAAATCCAAGAATTGATCCGGACACAAAAAAGCTGTTCTCTCAGATTTCAAGAGTCACGGTCGTGGCTGCGCACCCAGACGATCCAGAATTCTACATATCAGGAACGCTCCTGAAACTCCATGAATCAGAGGCAAAAATCACACTAATCATCGTGACCGATGGAGACAAAGGCTACTACCCACCTTTCACAACAAACGTGGAAGAAAATCGAAAGGTCAGAAGGCAGGAGCAGATTGAGGCAGCAAAGAGGTACGGGGCGGAAGTGATCTTTCTTGGTGGCCCCGATGGTCGATACAACCCAGATGAAGCTGAACTTAAACAGAAATTGAAAGATGCACTGATCAGTTCCAATCCAGACTACATCTTTGCCTTTGAATCTACCTACTTACCTCTCGTCCAGCATCGAGACCACACAAACACGGGAAGAGCGATTTTGGATTTGGCACCTCTTACGAAAGCGAAGTGGTTGGTACTCTATGCAACAACCGCCGACAACTTCTATGTGGATACAACTGGGTACTGGGAAGAAAGAGAAGAGCTCCTGGCAATTCACAAAAGTCAATTTTACGGAGAAAAACTGGAGCGCATCAAAACGATGGTTCAGTCCCGAGCATTCGAAGATGGTGAAGCACTCGGGACAGAAATGGCCGAAGGTTTCCGTGCAGTGAAACTACGATAGCAGACACGTCTTACGGGTTCCAGTTTTATTTTCTCTCAACTAAATACCAAGCTGACGAACCTAAATTCCCATTTGGTAGGATCTTGCCAAGTTTGCCGTCTGCTGTGATTTCAGAAATGATCGGGGCTGTGCCATCAAATGATATTTTGAGTTTCACTGGCTCCATGAGAGCCGGACCCTCACCCCAATCTCCTCCGACTGAACTTCTTTCATCGTTGTACTTCATCCCTTTGTTTTCTGCTCGACTGACCGTTGTAATCAGCATTTTCTTTGAGGAAGAAAGCGGTTTTCCATCGAGAGGCACGATTCCAAAATTGGCATATCCGCCCATTGTCGAACCTAAGAAATCCACCTTGAAAGTTTTGAATTTGAACGATTGCTCAGAAGTTCGCCCAAACACGGCTCCTACAAAGTCATTTTCAACTTGAAGTACGTTTCCATTTAAGAACGAAAAAGGAGTTTTAGGATTCCTAGGTTTTGCCGTAGTTTTGCCATTGACCTGAATATCGGTGGCGAAACTCCAAACGTCCCTTTGGTCTACACCAACTGCTTTCCATAGCGATGTAGTGGCCGAAAATGTCTCGGTGTCATCCCGAAGTTCGGTAGCAGAGACTCCAAGAGTCATACGCTCCTTCGTTGGCTCAATAAGCCCCAATCGAAAAATCAGTGCCGAAAACGGCATCCAAGCAATTTGAGCCGGATTGCCGACCGTTGCAAAAGCACTGCTAATTTTCGGGTGCTCATAGCCGCTAAAGTTCAACCAGGAGTACTCCCCAAGTCCGCTCCAACCTTGAAATGACGCAAGCATCGTAAACAGGGGATAGCTTTCGTTGTTGAACTCATTGGGCGGATTTAGATCAAACTCGCTCATGAAGAACGGTTTCCCTTTGAGACGCCAAAGGGGATTGCGCTCAAGTTCACTAACGTTTTCCACCATCGAAAACGGCTTCGTGTACCAGATCAAGTTCCCTTTCTCGTCTCGACCGGCGTTGGTCGGATGATTGGGATAGCTGTGAATGTCAATGACATCGGAAAACGCCGCCTCCCGAATGATTCCAACTTTGCCTCCATAGTTGACCTGTGTATCCCAAACCAATTGCTTTGCCTTCAGTTCACTTTTGATGTAATGGGTCATCGTTTCGGTATAGGCCAGCTCCTTTTCCAATACAAAATCAAAATAGTCCTTCGCCGCGAGCGGACTTTCAGTTTTGCCGAGCTTAACAGTTCGATTTTCAAGCCGTTCCGCATCGCTTAGCGGTGGTCGAGAACCTGGCTTCAGCTGCAGTTTTTCAAATTCAATTCTCCCGATCTGATTGTTCGTACTGATCGACAGTCTTACTGGAGCCCCAGTTGGGTTTGAAACCAGCAATGCAACCTCCGATTCAGTTGAGTCTGTTGATATCGGAATGGTTACCGCACCGGCAACGGTTTCCCAAGGACCTTGTTGCATCATGATGCTTATCGAAAGGTCAAGTTTACGATTTGCTTTTGCTTTGAGCGAAAACACGTAACTCTCTTGATGTTTGACCGGAATAGAGCCGTAATGTAGTTGGTGTGCCCATCCAAAGGCACCTGCTTGACGAACATCCCAAACCAGTTTGTTTTTCTCTAGATAAAGAGAGCTGATGCCCCCACTGCTTGCCTCAACGTCTGGCTTGGATGAATCTTGTTTAGAAAAATCTGAACTAAAGATTGGAGGTTGGCTCAAATTCAGATTTAACCCGGACGACCAAGCACGATTTAGTTGTTCGGTGTTTCGATACTTCCGAGTAAGCCAAGCGTTCCAATCATCTTGAATTGGAGTCCTAATCTGTTCAGGAAGTCCGGAATAGGCCATTCTTCCATGCCCTGCACTTCCGAGCATGGAGTTTTCGTTGTTGATTTCAATGAACGCAATCCCAGGTTCATTTCGATACTCGACACGACGATAGGGATTTTTATGGGTAAGAATTTCTTTGGCGAATTGTTTCTGAAGGTGAATCAGCCGCTGGTCGATCCGGTCTAATCCCTTCCCCATTGGGTCCCAACCATCCGGAAGACCCGGATAATTTCTGGCGACATGAAGATTGAGATCGACATACACGCCATTTTCGATGAGGTGATGGATCAAAAAATCCATCTGATCCAATTTCTCAGAGTTGATACTGATCTTATCTGGATTGAAGATTCCATCTGGAGTGGACGTATAGTCGTAATAATGTAGCCGAACAAAATTCACACCCAACTCTTTTAATCGAGTCGCGATTCTAGGTGCATATTCCTTTGGAGGCATGACATTGAGGTCGCATATGTTGGTTCCAAAGAATCGTATGGGCTTCCCTTTGCCATCAACGAGTTGCTCACCTACTGCCCGAACGAATCCATCGGAACCTGCGGGCTTTGGACTCAAAAACGAAAGATCCATGGGCGATTTTTGCTTTCCATCGCTCAATGTTGGGATTACAAACGGAAACCAATCTGTGCGGTAATTCTGCGCCGAAACTAACGAGGAGAGTCCCACCAGTAAGACCGAGCCAAGGTGCCTCATTCATTTACTTTATCCGATCTTGTTGTCTTTATTGAATCGCGTCACTTAATCGCTCCTCTTTAACGTAAAAAGAGTCGAATCTCTTGAAATCAGACCTGATTTTAATTTTTTGAGGTTCACTTTTCCAGGTTCAAATTTTGCGTTCTCTGGTTCAAGTGAAGATTCTGTTCTCTGAAACCAACAATTTGGAAGGGGTAAAATGCTCTCATCGTCGTCAAGTCAGACCATTTGAAGTATGAAAATGCTTCTGAAGAACTGGCACTGTCGCGCAGCCATGCACTGTAGGAGGTGACTTCTGAAAATGCGCAACTGCTCACAGCGAGTGAGTTTGTTATTAGTTGGGTTTGCAATCGCAATGATCGCGTTTGCCAAGCCGGAAGAACAATTGGAGAAAGTTGAAACGGTATCCGAGACGAAAGTCTTGAAGGCAGATACCGTATACGAGTTCAGCCGTTCGGTAGGACTCGGACGAATCAAAACCGCCACTGAAGGCAAGAATGGTTCGATCACAAAGATTTTTCGTCTGATCAAAAAAGAGGGGAAAGTTGTTGGCAAAGAGCTCGTTCGGGAAGAACGAATTGAGCCCGTGAACAAAAAGATTTTCCTCGGACGCGGAGGTTATACGCCAAGCCGTGGCGGAAGTCTTCGGGGTGGAAAGGTCATCACCATGAAGGCGTCTGCCTACGACCCAGGTCCACACTCAAACGGAGGCTGGGCAGGAACAACGACTCTTGGAATTAAGCCCCGATATGGAATTGTTGCGGTAGACCCACGAGTAATTCCGCTTGGATCACTTGTATTCGTCGAAGGTTACGGTTTCGGCTACGCAGCAGACACCGGAAGTGCGATCAAGGGCAACCGGATTGACCTTTGCTACAACACGGTCGCCGAATGTTACCGATTCGGTCGCAAGACTGTTCGCGTTCACATCCTCGGAAAAGCCAAGTGAATTTAGCCGATCCCGGCGAACTCACGGGCTTTCTCCGAAAGCACGGACTGAAAGCAGACAAGAGTTTGGGGCAGCACTTTTTGTGCGCCCCAAACGTCGTTCAGGCAATTGTCGATGCGGCAAAACCCTTTTCAGGCTGCCTCGAGATCGGCCCTGGTCCAGGCATCTTAACTTCATTTCTTTCGAAACAAGCTAAAGCGATGTCAGCGGTTGAATTTGATGCTCGGATGATTCCGCTTCTGAGAGATTCTTCACCAAGCTGCAATGTCATTGAAGGTGACGCACTTAGAATTGATCTCTCCGCAATCATGTCAGAGCTGCCTGAGCCAAGAGCTCTGGTCAGCAATCTTCCCTACTACATCACTCATCCGTTGCTTGAAAAGTTTGCTTCATTTCGACATCAATACAGTTGCGCGGTGTTAATGATGCAAAAGGAAGTAGGTGAAAAGATCTTAGCGAAGCCAGGTCAGCGTGAACGTGGTTCCCTCAGCGTATTTTTACAAACCCAATTTGTTATCACAAAAGTCGTCAAGGTACCGCCAGGCTCATTCATGCCTCCTCCGAAGGTCGATAGCATAGTGCTCAAATTTGTCCCTCGTGAAGGCAATCTCCCAGAGAGCTTTGAGAAAGTTGTCAGAGCCGGATTTTCTCAGGCTCGAAAGACACTCGAAAACAACCTCGCAGCAACACTACGGCTCGAAAAGTCAGTCATCAAGGATGGTCTTTCGGGACTCAGTTTAAAAGAAGGAATCCGAGCTTTCGAAGTCACCGAAGAAGAATGGTTTAAACTAGTTGCAGTCGCGCGAGAATCATGGCTGAACTCCAAACCGAACAAGTAATTCAGATTGCTCTCGATTTGGGGTTTACAACCGCTGGGGTTGCTCCTGCTCTGCCGATCCCTGAGGCAATTCAAACGTATCGAAGTTGGCTAAATGCAGGATTTGATGCTGATATGGCCTATTTAGCGCGTCACGAATCGGCCAAAGCCGATCCAAGAAACTTGCTCACGAGCGCAAAAAGCGTCATTGCGGTTTCGCTAAATTACTATCAACCTCAACCCGAAAATTTAAAGGTTGCACGCTATGCTCTTGGGCGTGACTATCACAAAGTTGTAAAACGCAAACTTGACCGTCTTTCAGCTCAACTTTCCGCTTTTGCTCCAGGCTCAGAGCATCGAGTATGCGTTGATTCTTCACCGACATTTGATCGAAGCTATGCGCATTTGGCAGGACTGGGTTGGTTTGGAAAGAACACAATGCTCATCGACTCCAAGCGAGGAAGCTGGTTCTTTATTGGACTCCTACTCACGAGCATAGAGCTTGAACCGACTACCCCAAGCCCGGGTGGATGCGGTACCTGTAGGAAATGTATTGAAAACTGTCCGACTGGGGCGATTGTCCAACTGAATGGTAGATGGCAAGTAGATTCTCGAACGTGTATTAGTTATCAGACCATCGAGAACAAAGGGGAGATTGCTGTCGATACCGATGCATGGCTGTTTGGTTGCGACGTGTGTCAAGAGGTTTGTCCGTTCAACCAGCCACGTGAGTCTCAACCTCTGCGAGCACAGATTTCTACTGAAAGAGAGTTTATTGAAAGGCGATGGCCCGATGCTGAGAAGCTTGCCAATATGAATCAAGAGGAGTGGGATGACGCATGTGCAGGAACTCCACTGAGAAGAGCAAAATTCGAAGGATTTCAGCGTAATTACAAGGCATCGATCAAGTCTTAGGATGAACATTCGAGATGAAAACGATTTCAACTCTGCTGCTTGGTCTGCTACCGGAAAGCTCTTCAAAATCTAAATGCTTGATAAGTTAGTTGAGGTTTTTTAAGTCAAAACCTAAAGAGTCTCAGATTGGAACCGAATACAACAATATGAGTGCCTTTGTATTTCGACTCCAGAAGGTCTTCGAATACCGGGAAATGGAAGAATCCTGGGCGAAAGATTTGTATCTCAAAAAGCAGATTGCACGCATTGAGGCGGAACGAGAATTTGATTCTATTGCCTCCCAAAGGCGATTCCTCTTAATGTCTGGAGCTGATGATATTCAAACTCGCTTGGATCTAGAAATGCGACTTGCCAAGCTTGATGACGTTGAGAGAGCAAATCGGCTACTTGTAATGCACCTGCAAGAAGAAGAAGATCAGGCTCGGGCGGAATGGATGGAGCGTCGCCAAGACAAAGATGTGCTCGGAAAGCTACGTGAAAAAGCAAGATCTGAATGGGTTGCTACCGAGGAGCGCAAAGAACAAATCGCTATGGACGAATGGGCAACGCAGCGCCGAAAAATTGCATGAATATCCCAGAGCCTAGATTTGAATTAAAAGGTCCCGACGCTATCCGGCAGCGAGTTGAAGAACTTCGCGCCAGAATGGGTATTTCACAACGCAAAAACGATTTTCAAAAAACTCTTGAGAGCGCCCAAAAAGCACCCCAGCCCCTCTCAGGAGAGTTAAGCGGCGCAATCGGTGGAGACCCCAACGACTTGCGTCCGCTTGACCCGCTCGGTCCTAACTTTGCGCTAGTTGGGACCAAGATGTCAAAAGTAGAAATTCAAAGTTTGATCGCAAAGGTCGCCAAAGAACAAAATGTTGATGAGCGGTTGATAAATGCGGTAGTCCAAGCCGAAAGCGACTATAACCCCATGGAAGTCTCCCACGCTGGAGCACAAGGGCTAATGCAACTCATGCCGGAAACCGCCAAATCGGTTGGAGTTCGTAATCCCTTTGATCCCTACGAGAATTTGACTGGTGGCACTAAATACCTTAAGCAAATGATCAATCGATATGATGGAAATCTTGAAATTGCACTTGCGGCCTACAATGCCGGACCAGGAAATGTCGATAAAGCTGGAGGAGTTCCAAATTTTGCCGAAACTAAAAGATATGTCAATAAAATTTTGACTCGCCTTAATCAGCGTCCATGAGCGAAGAAAAAAAGTCTACTGATAAGCCAAAAAAGAAAAAGAAAGGACTCGTCATCGTCCTGGTGCTATTCCTATTGCTGCTGATTGCGGCTGGCGTTGTTGGAGGACTCGCATTTACAGGCAAGCTCAAGATTCCTGGCATTACTCCAAAGAAATATTTGACCAAAACAACTACAAAGGTGGCTGAAAAGCCGAAGCCAAAAGCAAAGCCAAAGCCAAAACCGACAAAGCAGGCCGATACGCCTCCCCCAGTGCCATTACCAACAGAGGATCCAAATCTTGGTGCTAAGAAACTAGCATTGGTGTGGAACGAGATGCAGCCGGAGAAGCTAAAAGAGGTTTTGGATCCTGCTCCTCCCGCTAAGGGTCAACCCAAAGTTGCGACAAAACCTTGGAATCCCACCCAAGCAGCGAGAGTTTTGAACGCGATGGAGCCGGAAAAGGCTGCCGCGTTGCTTTCCGTCCTATCACCTAAAGTTGCATCTGAAATCAGCACCGAAATGCAACGTTTAGCATCGAAAATAGAAACGACTCAGTAAGCGGTAGACTGCAGGCTGAAATGGTTCGAAAGGTCATCTGTGCGCTCGACACGGGCAATATCGACGAAGCAATTGCCACGGCCAAAAAGCTCAGCCCTTGGGTAAAAGCGTTCAAAATTGGTCACGGACTCACGCTTCCTTATGGTCTTTCTGTCATTGATCGACTTCAGGATGCCGGTGCCGAACGTATCTTCCTGGACCTCAAATTTCACGACATACCTAACTCTGTTGCCCTTGCCGTTCGCGAGGCTGCAAAGCATCGAGTTTGGATGATGACGCTCCATTTAACCGGCGGTCCAGCGATGCTTACAGCAGCAATTGAAGAGGCAAAACTCTATGGCGAAGCAGATAGACCGCTGCTGGTCGGAGTTTCCGTTCTGACCTCGCTCGACGAACAAACTCTGCAAGATCACCTCGGCGTAAATCGAAGTCTTGAGGAGCAAATGGTGTACCTGAGCCAAGAAGGTATTCGCCAAGACTTGGACGGTGTGGTGTGCTCTGCCCACGAAATCAAGTCAATTCGTGCAGCAATTGGTAAATCAGGAATCATCGTTACTCCAGGAATTCGACTTGGCGGTGGTGCGACGCATGATCAAAAACGAGTTGGAACTCCCGATCAAGCAATTGAAGATGGTGCCGACTACCTCGTAATCGGAAGGGCTCTTACCGGAGCCAAAGACCCAGAAGCAGTTCTTGAAGAAATCGGTCTTGATTGACGAACTTTTGCGCTGGTTTGATAAGAACCAGCGCGATCTCCCTTGGCGGAAGACGAAGGATTCATATGCGATTTGGGTCTCGGAGATTATGCTTCAACAGACCCAAGTTGCAACTGTAATTCCCTATTGGACTCGATGGATGGAGCGATTTCCAACAGTGGAAGAACTTGCCAAGGCCTCCGAAACTGACGTGCTTACCTATTGGCAGGGTCTTGGCTATTATTCACGAGGAAGAAATTTACTAAAAGGAGCCCAATTTGTACAAGAATTTGGCTTACCAACCTCCAGCCAAGATTGGGTGAAAGTGCCAGGAATCGGGAAATATACCGCCGGTGCAATTGCATCTATTTCCCAAAATGAACAAGTGGCCCTGGTTGACGGAAACGTTGCAAGGGTCTTTAGTCGACTCACCGCTTTCGATCATTCTTACGATCAAACAATCAACGGAGCTTGGAGTTGGGCGGAAAAAATGGTTCCAAAGGATCGCCCAGGCGACTGGAACCAGGCACTTATGGAGCTTGGAGCAACGATTTGTACACCAAAGGCTCCCAAATGCGAACAGTGCCCAATTCAACAGTTTTGCCGCGCTCATGAGCTTCAGATTCAGGCTCAACTTCCCCGCCCCAAGTCCAAACCACAGACCGTTGTTGTGTTCGAAAACCGATTGATTTCTATGGTGAACAACCACATTGGACTTCAAAAGGCGACACCAGAAGATTGGTGGCAAGGGATGTATTTACTGCCAAAATTCGAACCTTCTGATTCACTGTCGATCGGACAAATCAACCATGTTGTGACGCACCATAGGATTAGATTGAGCGTATTCTATTCCCAAAACAAACAAGATCATCTTGAGTACGTCCCGACTTCAGAACTGAAGAACATTCCTATCCCAACGCCACATCGAAAGGCAATCAGCCTTGTTCTTCAAAGCACCTGAACGGGCACGGTTCGGTTTGGCCCTTCGTTTAACTCTAGCGAAAGTCGGAAGCCGTTCGAGATGATGAGGAAACCTGGATCGCGTGGGTTGATACGACTCAATATCCCAGCGGGAGTGCTGGGTCGGCTGTTATTCTGCACTTGAGCACCGGACTTCTCTGGCTCAGAGCTTCTCAAAAACTGGGAAACTGCGGGCTGAAGGTTCTGAAACACGTTGAGTCGCAATCTCGTTGTTGTATTTGGATAGGCGAAAGTCTGCTCCAAGAGACTGTCAGGCATTGCTGTGATGGTCGTCGAGAGCAGATTGAGAGCGGATAGCGCGCTGGCTTTGTTCGTTACAACCGAAGGTTGCATCGACCCAGCGTTGTACGCGAATTCCGGATTATAGGTTGGCTGACTTGGCAATCGTCCTTTTTCTGCACCTTGAACTGCTTTCACAATCAAATCTCGGGATTGCTTCCTGAAGAGTACGGGGTCGAATTCGATTTCAACTACTTTCGGGCTAGAGACATACTTACCCCCAAATGCCCTTGCGAGTCCGCGAAGAAAATCAGTTTCAGCGATGTTCTTCGTATTGATCGCGGCAAAGAAGTCTTTACCTAAACCGGAAGTGAAATAAGCACTGAGCTTCAGCTCTTTGGAAAACTTGAGCCTCAGAATAGAGTCGATCGAAATGGCCTCGCCCTTTTTTGTGACCAACGAAACACCGCCATCTTTGACCGCATCGGCATTGACCGCGATCAACCTAAGCGGCTTTTCTGCCATCTTAGGAGCCTCGATAAACCCAGCCAGAGCCCCCCAACGAGACTTCGGAATTCCACCAATACTGCCCGAAAGAACCTCTCCTCGAACAAATGTCGCACCGAATTTTTTGGGACCATCCAAAATTGTCGAGACATCAGACTCAGAACGGTCCAGTTCGTAGCTTCTTTGATCCGCTGCCACAAGAACAACAGGACCTTTCGATTTTTCTGAAAGAATCGTTGAAAATTCACCTAAATCAACCGATTCAAAGGCTGCTGTAAATAGGAGAGTAAGCGAGATCATAATAACCACTCTGACGTTCAGAAAACGAGCACGTTTCGAACTAGAAATATTGTAGAATCGGGCGGATGAAGATCGGTCTGTTTATTGCACTTTTCGGTGATAAATCGCTTGATGATGCGCTGGATACATGCGTTGCCGAAGGCATTCAATCGGTGGAAATCGGTTGTGGTGCCTATCCTGGTGCTGCGCATCTTGATGTTGAGAAGCTTCTTGAATCTAAGGCGGAGAGAGATGCTCTGATGAAGAAGATTGAAAGCCGAGGACTGATGCTCAGCGCATTAAGCTGCCACGGCAATCCACTTCATCCAGTCAAGTCTGTGGCCGAAGACCATCACAATGCCTTTGTGAATGGCGTTAAGTTGGCTTCCGCACTTGGAATTCCGTGCGTTAACGGCTTTTCTGGCTGTCCTGGCGACAGCCCAGAAGCAAAGAATCCAAATTGGGTGACCTGCGCCTGGCCAGATGAATTTCGGGATATTTTGGAGTACCAATGGAACGACGTCGTTTTCCCATACTGGAAAGAGCAAGCGGCGTTTCTTAAGGCGCACAACGTCAAATTCTGTATTGAAATGCACCCCGGTTTTGTCTGTTACAGCAACGACACTCTTCTCAAGCTTCGAAACGGAATTGGTAAGGACGGAGACGCCATTGGAGCGAATTTCGACCCATCTCACCTTTGGTGGCAAGGCATAGATCCGATCGCTGCTGTTCGAGAACTTGGCAAAGAGGGCGCGCTTTATCACGTTCACGCAAAGGACACCCGGATTGATCCATACAATGCTGGGCTGAACGGAAATTTGGATACAAAGTCGTATGGCGAAATCGCTAAGCGCTCTTGGGTTTTCCGATCCGTGGGTTACGGTCATGGCATCGAATGGTGGAAAGACTTCGTAAGCAACCTACGGATGGTTGGCTACGATTATGTTCTTAGCATCGAACATGAAGACGGTCTAATGAACCCGATGGAAGGCCTTCGTAAAGCTCTTGATGTTCTTAAGCAAAGCGTTATCCAAGAAGACGCTGGCGAGATGTTCTGGGCCAGAGACTAATATTGTTTACACGCGTCACTTCGGTATCCTGCAACTATTATGCGGGATATCGATCTAACCCCCTTCTTAGATCTAGAGTCGCCACTTCCGAACCCAGGCAAGGGGTGGTATCACCACCAAATTGACAATGGCAGTCTCCAATATATGGAGACTGATATGGAATTGCTAAATGCAATTCCTGGAATGGATCATGGCTACCTTCGAGTCAGTTGGGGACAGTTAGAGCCTAGCGAAGGAAATTACCGGTGGGAAATTCTTGATCGGGAAATTGAAAGATTTACTTCGGCGGGGTTAGGATTTTCACTGCGAATTACTTCGAGAGAAACCGGCGAGGCTTTCTCGACTCCTGAATGGGTCTTTAACAAAGGAGCAAAATATTCGGAACACGAGAATTGGGGGTTAAAGACAACGTGCCCTGATTACGGTGATGGAATCTTTCTTGAAGAACTGAGAAAATTCTTTATCGAGCTCGGAAAGCGATATGCAGGCCATCCCGCCTTACGCTACATCGACTTAGGAACTTATGGGGACTGGGGCGAATGCCATAACTCGTTTTCAACCTACACTCCGGCAACAAAAGAGGCGATCCTCAGTCATTTTCAAATTCACCGGGACTGCTTTCCGCATAACCAGATCATTGTTTCGGATGACCTGTTCGACGAGTCTGGATCCGATGAAGCTGACCGCGCTGAGCTTCTAGAGTACATCGTACAGCACCACATTGGATTCCGGGACGACAGCATCCTAGTGGGATACTATGTTGAGAACTTTCCGGAGAGCCATAGCGTCCGCGAACCAAGACTGTTTGAGGAATCCTATGCGCAGCGACTTGTTGTGCTCGAACTTCAGCACTACCCGATGATGATCAACCCGAATCAAGACTTTACGTGGCGGGGGATAAACGGCTCAGAACAAGGTTTCGACATGCTGAAAGGTGCGATCAAAACGATGCATGCGTCTTATCTTGGGTATCACGGGTCTGCACAGCAGTGGTTGCTAGAAAACCCGGATGTCAGCGGAAAATTGCTTAACCTTTGCGGCTATTATTTCGTTCCCCAAAAACTGTGCATTGACGGCAATCAGGTCGAGTTGACGCTCGAAAATCAGGGCGTGGCTCCGAATTACTTTGATATTGTCGCATCTTGTAACTCGGGAAGCGAGACTCAAACAGAACTTCTGAAGCAGATTCAACCCGGGATTCAAACCAAGATTCGTTGGACATTTGCCCGAATTAGTTCGACCCTCGATTTTGGATTGCGAACAGCAACAGGAAATGAGATTGTTCGAATTGCCATTAAAGAAAACATAAAAATCCCAGTTGACTAAACTTTAACGGATTTCCAAGCACCTTTTCTCCACGCCATAGCGGACAAAATGCCTTGTAGTCCCTGGGTGAGCGACATAGCAATCCATGCGCCTTTTGCTCCTAAAGCCATCCCCATTGGAAGTGCGAAAAGAATTGCCAATGGGACTCGAAGGAACCATAGGGAGAAAACCCCAATCCATAAGGGTCGCTTCGTATCTCCCGCTCCTTGCATTGCACCGATAAGAACCATTGCAAGACAGAATAATGGTTCGGTCAAACAAAGCCACTGTACGATGCTGACAAGTTCAGCTGCGATTTCCGGTTTATTTCCAACGAGGTTGCCAGCAAAACTCGGAACCGAGAAGTAGATTGGTCCGCAAATGACGAGCGCAATTGTAAATGCGGCCATTGATGCTAACCAGCCAATTCTCTCCGCTTGTCCAGGATTCTTCGCTCCGAGATTCTGCCCCACTAAAGCACCAGCAGCGGCACTAATTCCGAATGCCGGAGCGAACATCAGTGATTCAATTGCGAATCCCGTTCCCATTGCACTCAAGGCCGCTTTGTGGTTTGGAACGTAGCCGAGAATAAGCGTAAAAGCGGTCAAGGAAAATGTTCGAAGCGCAGCCTGAAATGCAGAGGGAACAGCGATTCTCAACACTCTTTGCACCCAGTCTTTTTTAGGAAGATTTAACGAGAATCTTGCGCCGATCGGTGTCTTTCTAATGTAGATCAAATAGGCAATGGCCGAAATCCATGCGCTAGACGCAAGCGCTAGACCGGCACCCTGCAAACCAAGACCCAAACCAGGAAAAGGACCGACCTTGGGGAAGATAAACGCGTAGTTGAGCAAGACATGGATAAGAATCTGAGTTCCGCTGAGAAACATTGGACTCTTCGTATCTCCGATGCTTCGAAGTGAAGCGGCAAGCACTTGGATAATGCAGATCGCAGGTACGCCGAGGCTATACATTTGGAGAAAGACCGTCAAATATCCGATTGATGCTTTGTCCTCGGCTGGGAGAATAAATTTTGCCAACATTGGGGTTAGCAATACTCCTAGCAATGCCAGTCCAAAACCGGTATAGACCGCTATTTGAACTGATTGCTGAGCAGCCATCTTATACTCGGAAACTTCTCGAGCCCCAAAATGACGGGCAACAATCGCTCCAGTGCCAACCGAGATCGACATCGCAAGCGAGAAGAGCAAAAAGATGATGCTCATACTTGCCCCATGCGCGGCCATAGCCTCTTCTGGTAGGTGTCCGATAAAAAATCGGTCAAGCAATGAGTTAACGACTTGAAGAAGGTTCAGTGCAACAACTGGCCATGCGACGTTGAATAGAAGTCGAGAAAGTCGCTCTGGTTTGTATGCTGGCGACGTCTCAGTTTTCATTCTCATCTTTCTACGAACCTAACAAAATAGATGCGCGGTACAACATAAATTATGATTCGAAATTGCGCGGTTGCTGTTCTGTTGATTGGATTGCTAAGCGGATGTAAAAAACCAGGTGAGCCCGTTGATTTTAAGATCAAACCAGTAAAGCCAGGAGGGGATGTCATGATCTCCGAAAAATATGCCGGAAAGCCATTGTTGGTTTATCAATGGGCAACTTGGTGTGGACCGTGCCGAGAATTTGGTCCGACTCTCAACACTATCGCAACTGAGTTTTCCCAAAAAGGAATTGGAATGCTAGCCGTAGCACAGGACGACGAAAAGAAAGTCATCGCTTATGAGGCTCGCGATCCTCACCAAATGGATGTCTACATCGATACGTATCAGGATATGTTGTACGCTTTGCCAAACAGCAGCCTACCGACGTTTTATATCTTGGACAAAGAGCATCGGGTTGTCTATCAATCCAGCGGCATCGGTTCAACCACAGAGGCTGAATTGAGAGATGCACTGAAACGTCTCGTAGAATAGTTTGTGCTTTGGCGCGAACCCTATCAGACGAGAGTCTCTGGAAATCATCCGCCTCCAGAAATAGAGGATATTGATTCTATACGAGGAGGAAGAAATGTCTCATCAACAGCGGTATGGATCGGCGGCTTTGGTTTTAGCGCGATCTCTGATCAAGGAGTTTGGTGGAGGCTTTTTCAAGAAGCGTTTCCGAATGATCCTTGTGTCTTTAGAGCGTTTATTCTCCCAAAGTGGACAACAAAAAAGCGGATGGAAGCCATTTCAGTGGTTCCCCCTTCCGAACATGTTTCTTCGATTTTGATCTCTGACCCTAACTACCATTGGGAAAAGTTAGTCGACGCTGACAAACCTGAGCGCGGATTCGCAGCAATTGTTTTGCCCGGAATAATAGATCTGTTAATGGTCGGACCACCGACTGAAGAAGCTTGGGATCAATTTCGAGATCGCTGGGATAAAGTTAGAATTTAGTCGTCCTTGGCGACGCGATCACCTTTGCACCCGGGGGAGGGGTAAAAAAGAATCGAGGTTCATTTCGATTCATCGTGAGCGGCAATCCATTGGAATCGAGCACTTGCGAAAGAGTACACCGTACTCGCTGAAGTTGATTTCCGACCTGATCTTGCCGATTAACTTCAATTCTCTGAACTTGCCAAACACCGTTAACTTGAGCAAGGAAAAACGTTGCTGTTCGGTCATTATTGGGGGTCGCTTGCCAAATTGTTCGAGTGTTGTTTGACGGTCGGTCCCAACCTTGGAACCTCAGCCCCGAGATCCAATCTTTAAGCAAAGGATTGATTCCGGTCGATAGTTGGTTCATTAGCGTCAGCAAATTCGCTGGATGACTTTTCACCGGTGACTTGAATAGATTGACAAAGTCCTTTCTGTAGTTTTGAGGACGACCGCCTCTGTCGTTTGAATAGAACGAAACGCTGTACTCGTTTTGAGCAGGATTGTATGCCCAAACACGCCATCCGTCTGCTGCTATTCTTTGTTGTAACGTCAGATTTCCGTTGTTTGGGTTAACCTGGTAGCAAAGTAGTTCAGCCTGAAGTGTTTCAGTCGCATCGGCTTGATCGTCAAAAACGCTCAGATAGGCGCGAAAATTTTCTTCTCGGGCTCCGGTGGTTACGACCGTATCCATTCTTAAGGAATAGGATCGAATCAATCCGATGGTTGGGTCCATTTGCAGAAGCGAAGGAAGTGCTTCATTTATGTAGTTTCGCCCATCAAGGTCATTGATCGGAATATCCCCGGGTTGCTGTGCACAAGCCATCGGAGAAAGGATGGCGGATGTCAAGACAAAAAACCCGTACTTCACAGACTCATTAGACCTCGATTGCGGCCCAGAGGTTTCATTGAAATAGGCTAAAATTCTTGTTGACAGCATCAATCCCTTGGTCAGGGAGGTTTTTTACTCATGGCAGAACGATACGAGGATTCTTATCTTTACCGTCTTAGGCATTCCGCCGCGCACCTTATGGCGCAAGCCGTTACTGAACTTTATCCCGGTGCAAAGCTCTCGATCGGCCCGCCAATCGACAATGGTTTTTACTACGATATTGAGTTTCCAGAGGCGTTTAAAGAAGAGAATCTTCCGGCTCTAGAAGCCAAGATGAAGGAACTGTCAAAGCTCGATCAAAAGATTGAACGATTAGAAGTGAGTCGGGAAGAGGCTAGGGCACTCATTTTAGATCAATCGATTCCGGGAATGGGTCCGGACGTTGCAGAATATAAGCTTGAACTGCTTGAAGCGATCCCTGAGGGAGAGACTCTCAGCTTCTATAATCAACAACGAACAGACCGAGAAGGGACCCTTCATCGGTTCTTGGACCTTTGCCGTGGCCCTCACGTTGATTCGACAAAGGAAATCAAGGCGTTCAAATTGATGTCGGTTGCGGGTGCTTATTGGCGCGGCGATGTCAAGAATAAACAACTCACCCGAATCTATGGCACTGCGTTCGAAACCAAAGAGCAACTTGAAGAGCACCTAGCGATGATTGAAGAGGCAAAGCGCCGAGATCATCGTGTGTTAGGTCGTGAGCTTGGTCTCTTTATGTTCAGCCCGCGGGTTGGAACTGGACTACCATTGTGGCTTCCGAAGGGTGCTCAGCTCCGGATGACGATGATCGACTTCATGAACAAAGAGCAGATGAAGCGGGGCTACCTTCCAGTTGTCACTCCACACCTCGGAAACGCAAAGCTCTGGGACGTCTCCGGGCATACCATCAACTATAAAGAGAAGATGTTCCCGTTCATGACCGACGACGAAAAGGAAACTTACATCCTCAAACCGATGAACTGTCCGTTCCACATCGAGATCTATCGATCGTCAATGCGATCTTATAGAGACCTTCCAGTTCGTTTAGCGGAAATGGGGACGGTTTATCGGTACGAGCAGAGCGGTGAGGTCGCTGGGATCATGCGAGCAAGAGGTTTCACACAAGACGATGCTCACCTGTTCGTTCGTCCCGATCAACTGGTTGAAGAGTTCACTCTCGTTGTAGATTTGATTCAGTCAGTCCTTGGAAAGTTGGGACTGAAGAACTTCCAAGCTCGAGTAGGCACCAAAGATCCGTCATCGGACAAATACATCGGGGATGAGGAAAATTGGAATCTTGCAACAAAGGCCATTTTGGAAGCATGCGAGGCAAAAGGACTCGAGTATGTTGTTTCTCCAGGCGACGCCGCGTTTTATGGACCGAAGCTAGATATCGTTATCAAGGATGCCCTGGGAAGAGATTGGCAAATGGGTACGGTGCAAGTTGACTACAACCTCCCTGAAAGATTCGAACTTGAGTACATCGGAGAAGATAGTAAGCCGCACCGACCAGTGATGATTCACCGAGCTCCATTTGGTTCGTTAGAACGAATGATCGGTCTTTTGACTGAACAGTATGCAGGAGCTTTTCCGTTCTGGCTTGCGCCAGTTCAGATCGCGATTCTTCCGATTGCGGATCGCCACAACGAGAAGGCAAACGAACTGATGTCTAGGCTCCGGGATGAGCATGAGCTTCGCGTTGAGGTTGATGATCGACGAGAAACACTCGGTAAGAAAATTCGCGACACACAACTTCAAAAAGTTCCGTTCATGTTGATTCTCGGTGACAAGGACATCGAGAACGGCACGGTTGGGGTTCGTGGACGCGAACAGGGAGACCTCGGCGCAATGACACTGGAAGACTTTTTGGCAAAGGTATCGGATTAGCATTTCACTATACTGATCAGTTCGATCTCGCTATAATATGAAAATGAAACTTGGAAGTTGTCTGGTACCGTTGGTAGTTTATTCATTGGTAGGGTGTAGTACTGTCGAGCCTCCCAAAATGTCGTTGTTAAATGCTGCTTTTGAAAACAATACTAAAGAGATAAAGGCAAATTTGGCCTCTGGCAAAGCAAATCTTGAGGAGACGAATGCTATTGGTAGAACGGCATTGATGCTTGCCATTGTTAACGACAATAAAGAGGCGATTGATGCTTTGATTAAACAAGGAGCAGATGTAAAAGTAGTGGATAAGCGAAAGTGGACTACCCTCCATGTTGCTGCCGCAAACGGAAATATTGAGCTTGCTAAGATATTACTGGAAAAAGGTGTTGACATCGATGCCAGAAATAGCGATGGAACTTCTGCTTTTCATATGGCAAATCTCTATCGGCACAAAGCCTTTGCAGAGTTCCTAAAGAGTAAAGGTGCAAACACCAAGATCATTCCTTTAAAGTCAACCCCGCGGACATCCATTGCTCCGTAATTGCTGCTTGCAGGTTATCAACTCGAAATGAATTCGCAATTCGAAAAAAAAGGTCCGACATTTCGTCGGACCCTTTTTTTATTGCGGCTCTAAAGATGTACCGCGTTCGTCTTTTGTTGACTGTACAGTCACATTTGACTTTTGCTCTTCAGAACCGCTACATCCAGCACATATGAATAGTGCTACGACGATGGCAACTAGTTGAACTTTAGAAACCACAGGTTTCTGCCCGTCCATTTGCCGTACTGCCAGCTGGGTAGTTAAACTCGCTATCTGGCCGGAAGAAGCTAGTGTAATATGCACCTACTCCACCGCTGCGGCAGCGATTCATAAGCACTGGCCGCCAAGTATTACTGATCGTATTAAATGGCTGATTCGTGCTTCCAATGCCAGCACCTCGAGTAAGGTTTACAAATCTTGCAGAAGTATCTGCGCTTACGAATATCATTCCATTTCCGTAAGCATTGACTGGTACGTCATTGAAAGGCTGTGCGAAGAATCCGTCTCCGAGCGTAGTACCGCCACCACCTGTTTGTGGCTCAGCATTTGGTACGAACCGACATGGAAGAGCCATTCCGTTTACTGCGGGAGCAGAACATCTCAGCGTGGGATTGGTAAGAAGAAGACCGCGCAAGTTTGATTTATAGTGTCCTTGCCAAATCAATGGAACACGTGAAACCTGGCTGATAGCAGTTGCCGACATCGTATTCAGAAGTCCGTTCATAGTGAAGGACATTTCTGCCGGTCTTCTAACTGCAGTTTGGTAACCTGGATTGTCATAACCTGCTACGGTGGTTACCGGCAAACCTGTCGCACTTAGCAAATCGTTGTTCTTTCGGTACGGGAAAGTGGAGTTGGCCCACTGGAGGTTGTCCGCAACTTCCCAAGCAGGGAATCCCTCCCATCCTGCAGGAACACCAATTCCGTAGTTCCATAGGATTGGGTAGCTGTTGGTCATGTCAATCGAGAAAGCACTCGGAAAGTTGTCGTCGCTGTCGGTAGTGTAAATCATCACCGAAGTTCCCAACTGCTTTGCGTTTGAGATTGCCGAAGTCTTCTTCGCGGCTTCTTTCGCCTGCGCGAATACGGGGAAGAGGATTGCTGCGAGGATCGCAATGATTGCGATTACCACGAGCAATTCGATTAGTGTGAACGCACGATTTTTCATAATTTGAATATTCCCGGGCAAAGAAACGCCCTAACTTTTCGATTATAAGTCAGTTGACATTTTTTGTAAATATAAGTGTTCTGTCGAAACTTCTTCTTCAGTGCCTTCTAATGCTCAAAGTAGCACTATGTCTGTCGTTAACTCGAAAGCCAAAACAAAAAAAGAGCCTCCGTATTCGAAGGCTCTTTTTTACTGATTCCACTTTTTTATCTGGTTACGAGAATCGGGTGGATTTTTCTTACTCGCTCTCCGTCATCGCCTTCGGCAATGATTTCAGCTCGATAGGTTCCAGGTGGAACCGCTCGGTTTGCGGAGTCTCGGAGGTTCCAAGTTACTTCATTTTGCCCAGCTTGGTCTGCTCGACCCCGGCTGAGGACAGCAACCTCTCGGTTCGATCCACTAAGAATTCGGACAGAGGTTGTCGCGTTGCTTCCGAGAGAGTACATCAATCGGACCGAGGAGTCTGCGCCGCCAGCTCGTCCAGTTCGACTGACGACAACGTTACCGATAACTGTTCGAGTCACAGCACCATTTTCGATGCTTACAACGAACTCTCGAGTTGCCGCTGCATCGGCTTGGAACGTGTAGCCAGAGACTTTTCTGAGGTCTCGTTGCTCACCTGTTGCGACGTCCTTGATGCGCACTCGAACACCCTTTGGAATGGTAGAGAGATTTGGCCAAGTTACTGTAACCGGTCCTTTCTGCCGTGTTTGGACCTTAACGTTAAAGTCTTGCTTTCCGGCCCGTTCTGACAAGTACTGAGCCATTCGAGTTGCCTGACCATTCACAGTTTGTTCAACAGACAGCGAAACCGCAGAATCTAGAGGCGCCATCGGCGGCTCATAGACTTTATTGCTTTCAGACTCTTTCGCTGACGATGCAACTCCGATGTAGTTTCGCTCATCTGACGCTTGCTGTCCTCGAGCGACGAGTTGAAGTCTCCATTGCCGATCGGACTGTTGCCAAGTGCTGACTGGCTCTTGGCTTCGAGTGAATGGCTCTGAAACAGCTGGGAACCGAAGTTGAACTCCCTGTGAGCTACTGACGAAAATCCAATATCCTCGCTGTGGCTCAAGTCGATCAGTTGCCGCTTGGATGAAGTCATAGTTCTGCTTTGCCTGATCCCAGAATGCAAGTGAACCGTTGATGATTCCTTGCTGTACCAGGCTAGCGTATGTGAACGCTCGGGAAGGGTTACTGTTGGAAGCGCCAACGATTTGCCCTAGCTGAATCGCTTTTTGGTACGGATTTCCGATCAGGTTCCAACCTGGCTGAAGAATTGCCAAAGGAGCAGCACCTGGAGTGAGGTAATCGGTTGGTGCTGTTGGAGTTCCTCCGAGAGCGATATTTCGCTCTACTTTAGAAATAATCCACTGTCCACGCCCTCTTGATGGCCCGGTCGAAACAATATAGCTCTTTAAGACTGGATCGTATTCGAATGCTTGAAAGTCTCGGTCTGGCAACAGGCTTAGGGATGGATCGGTATCGTTCGCAAAGATTGTCTCCCAGACTGGACTTGCGAAGTTCCAAGGGGAGCTAACAAGGTTGGCATTCGCTCGAACAATGAGTCTTGGCTGAGAAGTTGCCTTGATTACTCCAGTGATGGTTTTTACTGGTCCAGGAGTTGGGCTGACTCTCACCTGATAGATCAAATCTCCTGAAACTCCATCATCTGCTCTTACAGTAAACAATGCTGTTCCTTGCGTCTTCGGTGCAATAGAATTGATTGTTCGGATAGAAGGACCAACCGCAGTCAAACCATCTGGAAGGATGAGTTCAACCTTCACGTTTTGAAGCGAAATCTCTTGGTCAACCGTTGCAAAACCTCTTACGTTATCAACAGTCACGCCAACGGTAAATGGATTATTGGAAAATGCAAGAGAATTGTTTGGATCCAAGTTGATCACTTTCGGAGTATCAACTACGACCGAATAAGGACGCGCATAAAGTGCGTCACTCCATGTTGACCGATAGTAGCTTACAATTCTTCGTGATCCTCCTGACGCCAAAGTGGATCCATTCCATGTTTGGATGTATGCGGTTTGGTTGTTGGCTCTGGTGTCCGAGATCGGTTCTAAAACAATTGTATCTGGGAACGCAGCAGTATCACCCCCAATAGGGTCACCTAACAAACCTCTTCCTCGTCCAATTACAAACCCATCAACCTGCGTCTGAGAATCTTGAGGTGTAGACGGGTCAATTGTGGAGTCACTAGGAGAATTCTCAACTGTTAAGCCGTAAGCGTCTTGTTGAGTAAAGCTAAAATTTGCACGCGCAGGAAAACCTGAGGGATCTGTGGTACGTGACCAACGGCGCTCTGTCTGAATAGGCTGCAGCCCTGGAACAGTGATAAATGTAAATCCGCCAGAACCTCCCAGAGTATCTGCAGTTCCAACGCTTGTTGAAGTTGCCTCTTGTAGAAGAGAAACATACTGCCCAAAACGCAGACCAACTGGAATGGCAGCTGCGCCTTGGTTAGTTAGATCCCACTGAAGTCTTGCTGCGTCTCCGACAAGGTCAACCCTCAAATCGACTTGAATATCGTTATTTGTAGTTCTTGCGTAGATATAGTTGTCGGACAATCCGGAGAAAAAGGTTTGAAACGGATTCGCACCAAACATTGATGATGTTGTTCCGTGCGTGATAACCGCATATCCCATTCGACCTACAACACCATTCGTTTGATGACCCCACCCGTAAGTGATGTTCATGTTGTTATCGAATGCGGTTTGTATCGAACCTTGTGGACCAATTGCGAAACCAATACGTCCTCTCGCATTTCCACTACCTCCAGAACCAGGAAGACAGCCGGCAGGTGTACTGGTCGCTCCACTAAACGAAACTGTTCCACCAGATCCCACCCACGCCTTGAACATGTTGTTCTGAATGGTCGCACCGCTGTAATCAGCACTTAGCCGTGGTGAAGGTCCGGGGCAGATGGTAAACCAATCTGCACGAGCAGAAGCAGAACCCAAGAAAACTAAAGGTCCAACAAACAACAGAGAAGAGTTTCGGATTGACATGATTGCCTAGATTTCTTTGAAGTGTTGCCTTCCCGAAATGTTCCAGGAAGGCATATTTGATTTAGTTAGACGGCGGAGGCGGAGGTGATCCTGGTCTAGTTACTCGGTTTGCAACGCTAAAGATGTACCGCTGCTGTGTCAGATTGTCCGGAGCAGGTCCTGGATTATCTGCGACGTTTCGCGCACCAATTCTCCAGTAAAGGTCTCTCGCGTTAAGCAGATACGCCGGAATGTTAGCGTTCAAGTCAAGTGGACTAGTTGCCAAGATCCCAACTTCGCTTCTAGGATCACCAACATTCTGCTGAATGTATGTTCCAGGGGCAAAGTTGAACGTGCTGCTGATTTGAATCACGTACTGAACTGACACGTCTCCAAACTGGGGCCGAACCACCGAGTTAAAACTAAACTGAACCGGTGATACGAGGACAGCATTGTTTGCAGGCGCAACCAACGTTGGTCGATCAAACGGAGTTGCTAGACCCCTAGATTCTCGTTTAGCTGAGACAAAGTAGCAGAAGTTGGCGACTGCCGGTGGAATAATTCCTCCAGTAGTCCCAGCTGCCGCAGTTGTCGCAGTAGTAGCGGTCGTTGCCGTGGTTGCCGTCGTTGCGGTTGTAGCCGTGGTCGCGGTAGTCGCGGTGGTCGCAGTAGTAGCCGTGGTCGCGGTGTTTGCAGTAGTTGCCGTGTTTGCGGTCGTTGCAGTAGTTGCCGTGTTTGCGGTAACGCCTCCAGAGCTTCCACCAAGGATGTCACTCGATGGCAACGCAAATACAAGCTGTACGAAGTAGCGATAGGGTCTTCCGAGCGAAATCCCAGGCATGTTCTGAGCGGGTTGGTTACTGCTTCCCGGATTGCAAATACTGAAGTTGTTAGGAGGCAAAATCATCGATGCAACTGAGACACCCGTTGTGTAATCCAGGCTCGAGTTTGCCGATCCTGCTGCAATTCTCGCAGGGAATGAATCATTGTCGCTTCTAAAGACTTGCCAAAACTGCTTTACGCTGTTCCCTTTTGCAAAGCCGTTAGTTGTCCAAGAAACTTTGACAGTTGGTCCGTTTGTCGGATCAATCTGAGATTCAGCAACAACATCTTCTGTCGCGCTGTTGTTTCGACCCTCGGAGCCCGAGACTAGCCAGGCAACAAGCCCTACAACTAGAAGTGTAGTCACGAAGCTGCTTGAAGCTCTTCTTGACTTTGGCTTACTTACCGTTGGCGAACCGTCAGCACTGAACCCAGGAACAATGTTTGGCACTTGGAAAACCGGAATGACGGTGTCCTGTGGCGCAACCCCTAGATCCGACTTCGCAATTCTAATCGTTGCTTTGTCGGGAGTCACTTCTATAACAGAACCTGTACCAACTTGTTGAGTCAAGCCACGCTTGATGACAACGTCCATACCAGGCTTAATACCATCGCGACTGCCCCGGTTGATCAAAGCTTGCTTACCAATCGTGTTAAGAACCGTCCCTTTGCGAACAACTTGGCGATTGACCGCATCAGCTGCAGAGAGCGCAGCTTGGTTGAGTGCGTCTTCGATTAGAATCTCGTCAGCAGTGTCAGAAGATCGCACCAAAGAGGCAGCAGAAACCGCTGCACCATTTGTAACAAGCGTTGACGCAACGTCATATTCGAATAGTCGCACACTGACTCGAGCTTGCTTTCCAGCACCCGTCTTGTCAATTCGGTAGTCAACAATTTCGCCAGAAAAAATGCTCTCTAGACGAAGCTCACTCGCGACTCTGATAACGTTCTGAACGCCCACAAGAGGAAGTTGGAGACCGAGCGTTTCTGCCTGGCGCTTAACACTTTCCGGTGTTTCCACTTCGAACTTGGTATCAAAACGAAGAAATGCTTTGTAAGTCGACTCTTGGACTTTAAATCCGTAGTCTTGAGCCTTACTGTCCTTCTTATTGATAAAAGGAACAATCGCAATCTTCTTTTTGCTACTAAACGGGCTATCTTGCGCTTCTGCTTTCGCCGAAAGCCCAAGCACAAAGTTTGGCACTACAAGTGCCGCAATGACGATGTGACTCAGCACTTTGCCTGGCAAAGATGCAATAAACCGCCTCACAGTGACGTGTCCTCCATAGTTGACTCAATCTTGTGGGCAATCTGCGCCACAACTCGTTGGAGATTATAAGCCCTACGGCTTACGCATTTCACCCTTATTGCAACAATCAGCAACCCAAATCCCTCTTTTTTTATCTGAATCAGCAAAATTTCTCTTTTTGAAGAGAAATCTGCCACAGGTCGGGAGAGTATAGCATGATCCGTTTCGGGAAACAACCGAATTTAACTGAACTGTTTGCACAAGTTCCGAACTTGCATTTCGAGCTGCTCTCGAGTGTCGTTATTCCAAATCACGACATCCGCAAACGCTCTCCTCACCTTTCCGCTCAGCTGATTTTGGACATGTCGAGTTGATTCGCCAGATTGCCGGATCGAAACTCTTTCCATCTGCACAGTTGGATCCGTTGAAATTACCCAAATTGAATCAAAAAGTGGTTGAATCACAACTTCGAGAAGAATTGGAACTTCTATAAACATCGCGTTTGAACTCTCAAGGACAGCAACGACTTTTGGATGCATCAGTCGATTCACCTGCCTTCGGACTTGATCATCGTTCTCGATCGCAAACCGCAATATCTTTGGAGAAACAGGCGCGGCTAAGTCTAGTATTTTTGCGAGTTCTTTCTGGATACCTTGAAGGTTAAAGATATCGCCTGCGATTTGATCTGCGCGCGCGGTCTCAAATCCTTCTCGACTTAGAATTTCTAAGACAGTTGATTTGCCTTCTCCAATTCCCCCAGTAACTGCGATTTTCATACTCTCAAAACAAATTGAACCCGAAGGAAGCTCCTTCGGGTTCAACAATTTCTAGACTGAGCTTATTCAGAATCTTCTGGTGAAGACTTGAGCAGACCCTTGAGGGCACCTAGCCGCTCGCCAATGGTAGCACCGCCAGTCGCGATACCCCGGCGTGCATCATCCGAACCATCGTCCGGACGTCGGCGGCCACCTTTCGCTCCCGCGCCGCCCCGCGGCTTTCGGAATTCTTCTTCCAAGGTTGCACCAGGTCGAAGCTCTGGACTACCTCCAAGTGCCTTGATGGAGAGAACCATTCGGCGCTCTTCTGGCCGCAGATCGATAATCTTTACATCAATATCTTGACCTTCTTCAAGCACGTCTTGTGGCTTCTTGAGACGCTGATAGCTCATTTCACTAAGAGGCAAGAATGCTTCGGCACCCTCCTCCAGCTTGATGAACGCACCGCTTGTTACAAGTCGACCAATCTTTACGTTCAAGGTTTGCCCGATCTGATAGCTAGATTTGATCGTTGTCCAAGGATCTGGCAGGACTTGTCTGTGTCCCAAGGAAATCTTTCCAACACCTTGGTCAAGCCGCAAGACCATTACCTGAATTTCTTGACCTTCTTTGAAAATTTCTTTTGGATGATTGATTCTCGCCCAGCTCATTTCTGAGATGTGCAGCAGACCATCAACACCGCCGAGATCAACGAAGGCACCGTAGTCGGTTAGACGTCGCACCGTACCGGTCAAAACATCGCCAACTTTAATGTTCTTGAAGACTTCTTCCTTCGCTGCGCCTCGAGTTTCCTCTTCAGCTTGTCGATTCGAAAGAACGACTTTTCTTTCGATCTCGCTCAAGTTCAATAACTTTGAGAGCTAGAGTCTGACCAACATACTTGTCGATGTTTCGGAGCTTCCCGTTGCCAACATGCGTTGCTGGAACGAAGCCTCGAACGCCTACGTCAACCACCAAGCCACCTTTGACTCGATCAACAACCATAGCATTGATCGATTCACCGGTTTCGAAAGCGGCGATGATCTTATCCCACTGTTCTTCGAATTCAGCTCGCTTTCGAGAAACCGTCGGGTTTCCGTCGGAACCTTGTGGGTTTAAAACGATGACTTGAAGCTTGTCGCCAGGATTGACAAATCCAACTGCAGTTGATGGGCTGCTTTCGCTAAGCTCATTAAGAGGAATAACACCCTCTGCTTTTTGACCAAGGTCAACAAAGACTCGATCATGCTCAACTTGGATGACGGTCGCCTCAATTCGATCCCCTTTGGATAGTCGCTTGTATGGCTCACCAGCAGAATCAGCATCTCCACCTTCAAGAGCATTCATATATTGCTCAAAAAGGTCAGCGTCATTCGCAGTGGATACACCCTCAGATGCAGGAGCAGCTGGAGTTTCAGGGGTCGATTCAACCGTAGCTACAGCTTCGGTTGATACTGGGGCGTCGGACGCCGCTTGCGGCGTCTCCGCCGACTGAGTAGCCTCTTCTTGGCTCTCGGGCGTCAGGGTCTCGTCGATTGTCATAAGGTTTCTTGCGCAGGCGTAGTCCCGCGAAGCATAAATGTACCCTATTTAGTGGTCCGAATTTTCAGATTGCAGTGAGCTTAACGAAACAATGATAAATAGAGTGTTTGATACTGTTCATATGCAGATGAATAGTCGGCTCCGGAAGGCTGTTTTTCATCTTGCTCTTGAATGACTTCAGCGCAGGCTTCCGAAACATTTTGCCAAAGACCGATACCCACTCCCGCCAAAATCGCGGCTCCCATTGCCGGACCTTCATCAACCTTAAGTCGCTTGCAAGGCGCTTTGAAAATATCAGCGAGCATTTGAACCCAAAAATCGCTCTTTGCGCCCCCGCTTGTTACATGAATCCGCTCAGAAGAGGCACCCAACTTCTTCAATAGTTGAAAGCCATCCATCAGCCCGAAAGACAATCCTTCAAAAACGGCTCTATCCACATCACTTTGGGTTGTCCCGAGTGTTAATCCGGTAAAGCTTGATGTTGCAAAAGGATTATTATGAGGACACCGTTCACCGGTCAAATAAGGCAAAAACGTGACCCCTTGAGACCCCAAATTGGCCTCGGATGCTGATTCGCCGATCTCTGGATAGTCACGACCTCCTCCTAGTACATCGCGATACCAACGCAGCGCCCCTCCGCAACTGAGCATGACTCCCATGGCGTGCCACCCTCGATTTGCATGGCAAAAAGTGTGCGCTGCACCATCCCGATCGTATTCGGGCCCTGGGATAGAAGTGAAAACAACTCCGCTTGTGCCTAAACTGACCGAAATAACGCCAGGAATCACCGCGCCGGTACCAACGGCGGCGGCAGCTTGGTCTCCACCTCCGCCAACAACAGGTACACCGTCCGGTGTGTGCCCCGTAATCTCGTCAGACTCGTAGACGCGCGGAAAGATGGACTCAGGCAAATCAAGCGCCTTCATCATTTCTGTAGACCACGTGCGGTTCTTGACATCAAGTATTCCGGTTCCGCTCGCATCGCTCACTTCAGTTGCAAAAACTCCCGTGAGTTTGTAGCGGATGTAGTCTTTCGGCAACAAAATCTGTGCGACTTTGGCAAAGTTTTCCGGTTCATTGTTTCTCAACCAAAGAAGCTTTGGAAGTTGAAACCCAGTAAGTGGCGGATTGCAAGTGATTTCTCGGACTCGATCCTTACCAACTACTCGGTCAATTTCCTCACATTCGGCCGTGGTTCGCTGGTCATTCCACAAGATTGCGGGACGGATAACTTCTCCTTTAGCATCTAAGAAAACCGAACCATGCATTTGTCCAGTCACACCAATAGCGTCAACTTTCGGATGACCAAGTTCAGACAAACATTTTTGAACTCCGACCCACCAATCTTCAGGATTTTGTTCGGACCACATGGGTTGCGGGATTGAAAGTGGATATTCAGCCGAAGCCTGACCAACGATGTCTCCAGATTCGTTGATCAGCAAAATCTTGCATCCCGAAGTCCCGATGTCAATCCCAAGCAACCGTGCCATTTCGTCTTTGTGATACCCGTAAATCACCACGAATTGAACGTTGAAAGAGATACACTTCGCAGAAGTGCGACGCGCCGTTCTTGATGTTGGATCGAATTCCGTTCTTCTCCTTGTTTCGGAGTGGAACGGTCAGCAATGGCAACCGATCTTTGAAGATACGGCGGTAACTGCTCTTGGTGAAGGAACCAAAGCGACGGGACTGCTCGGTGAACGAGGGATGTCGGCAAGTCTGGAAGCGATCAAGCAGTTCTTCGATCAATCGAGAAAGTTAGGGGCGGAAAGGATTTTTGCAGGGGCGACTATGGCTGCTCGAATCGCACAAAACACCTCCGAATTTATTAGCCGAGGCAGGAACCAAGATACTCCGATTCATATTTTGTCCGGCGAAGATGAGGCTCAACTTGGATTTGAAGCTGTCTGTAGCGACCCACTTTTTGCCGAACATTCAAGAATCTCGATCGTTGATCCCGGTGGGCACAGTACGGAGTTGGTCACCGCTGATCGAACAAGTGAAGGCTGGAAGGTTCAGTTCAGAAAGAGTTTTCCTATCGGGACCCTCGGAGTGAAATCATCTTTGCTCCCCGAAGAATGCAATGATGGATTGAGCATTCTGAGAGCAACTAAGTCGGTCGATGACCTAATCGGCCTTTGCTATCGACCCGGTCAATCAGGTCATGTTGTTGTTTTAGGAGCAGCTGGCACGAACTTGATTTCGGTCCGAGAGAAGCACGAAAAGTGGGAGCCAGAAAACGTACACGGTGCTAACCTGGACTATGAAGAAATCAGCAAAGCAGTTGGGTGGCTGATGCCAATGACCGATGAACAGCGCAAGCAGATTCCTGGTTTAGAAAGGGGTCGAGAGAAAACCATTCATTTGGGTTCATTTGTTCTTGAACGTTTTCTATTTGCTCTCCGCGCCGAATCATGTTCAGTGAGCATTCGCGGTTGGCGGCACGCTCTATTAGAGCGTTTAGAGGAATTTTCCGTTTAAAATACTGAGATGGAATCCATGACACCTCGCCAATGGGCAGTTGGGGGTACAGCCATGGTTTTCATTGGCCTCATTGGATATTTTGGACAAGCTAGAGTTCGCTCCGTGCCAACTGAAGAAAAGCCAAAAGAGAGGATTGTTCGTTCCACAGTGGAAAAGAACTCTCGGAAGATCGCAGTAGAGATTCGCGGTGCAGTATCGAATCCTGGCGTTTATGAACTTCCCCCCGATTCCCGATTGGAAGACCTGATCCAAGCTGCAGGCGGATTAACAGATCAAGCAGATTCCGCGTTTTTAAAGCTCGCCTCTCGACTCACCGACGGTTCGCGAATCGATATCCCTTCTAAATCGGTTCAGTCTACAGAACCCACATCTCCACCTGTCGAATATTCACCGCAAACTTCCAGTTCGACGTATCCATCACAGAATAACAGTTCTCCGATGACTACGGAGCCGACCGAGTCAAACAACCAAGAGGCGCAGATTCAAACTGTGAACATCAATAGTGCGAGTATCGATGAGTTGGAAGCGATTCCAAACATCGGAAGAAAGGTCGCGGAAAACATTGTTTCTTATCGCGAAAAACTAGGACCTTACAAGTCTCTCGATGAGTTGTTGAACGTGACTGGAATCGGACCTTCAACTCTTGAGAAAATTAGGGAGTATCTGACTCTTTGAACCGAGTTCTCGCCGTTCCGAATTGGTCAAACGCTTCAGAGACCATCAATCGGGAAGTCACAGAGCGACTGACAGATTTAAGGCTGCTCGTTCATTACGCTCAAGGTGATATCGATCATGGTCGTTGCGTGACCGCTTTTTCCGGTGAGCAAACTGATGTCCTCAGAGGGATGGAGATTCTTGCTGAATATTTCTTTCCAAAAATTGATCTCCAAGTGCAATCTGGCGTCCATCCCAAGGCCGGGGCGCTTGATGTCGCCCCTTATGTTTTGTTGGAAGGCTCAAAAGAGGAACTCATTGATGGGGTCTCTGATTGGGCAAAATCCTTCTCGGAACGGCATCACATCCCGGGCTTCTTCTATGAGCAATCATCACCCAGCAGGCAAAAGTTGCCAGTGTTGAGGGGACAAACTTCGGCATCAATTCCAAACTTTGACTTCGGTGAAATTCCTCATCCCAGGCATGGCTATTTCATCACCGGAGTTCGAGATTTTCTACTTGCGGTCAACATCGATTTTCCTGGGGAAATGATGAGGCAAGTTCAGCACCTTGCCAAAGAGATGCGAAAGCTTCGAGATTCCGGTGCAACCATGTTTTCGGGGGTCCGGGCTCTCGCTTTCCCACTGAAATCCCGAAGCGAATGTCAACTTAGCATGAACCTTACTAAGCCAGATTTGGTTTCTTTCGACGCCATTTATGAATGGGTTTGTGAGCGGATAGGAGAACCAAACCAAACGGAGCTGATTGGCGTGATTCGCCCACAAGATGTTGTGAAATCAACTCGACTCAACATAGACCCGAGGCAGATCGTTTCGTAAATCTGTCACCATCATTTACGTGGCGGATCGAAGATATAGAGTTGGAATTCTCGGTGGCGGTCAGCTTGCCCGAATGTCCATGATCGCCGCCCATCGACTTGGCGTTCCAACGATTACTCTTGACGAAGATCCAGACTCGCCAGCAGCGCAAGTCGGACCCTCGTACCAAGGCTCCATTCACGATGTTGACGCAATTGCAAGTTTAATGAGGCAATGCGACTTTATCACGTTTGAAAACGAATTTATTCTTGCCGACACCTTGCTTGCTGCCTGTAAATCAGCCGACTTCAATCCCGATAATGTTGTTCCTGGAATTGAAACGCTGAGAACGATCCAGGACAAACTTAGTCAGCGAGAAGCTTACTTTTCGAACGATGTAGCGAGCCCTAAAGCGGTCACCGCAGAGAATGGAACCGAACTCGGATTTCCTCATGTTCTCAAGGCCAGATACGGCGGATACGATGGCAAAGGAACGCTCTATGCCAAGACCGAAGCTGATTATGAAAATGCTCGACCGGTCTGGGAAAACGGCGGATGGCTTTCCGAAGAGTTTGTGTCTTTCACTCGCGAACTAGCGGTCATGGTCGTTTCAGATTCGAGCGGGAGTTACGACACATTTCCTGTGGTTGAAACCGTGCAAAAGAATCATGTCTGCGATCTCGTCTTTCCAATTCACGATTCTGAAATCATTGACCGCGCCAAAGCGGTTGCAATCTCAGCAGTCAAGGCACTGAATGGTAAAGGACTTTTTGGGGTCGAACTTTTCCAGCATATAAACGGCGAAATCAGCGTCAACGAAATGGCCCCAAGACCCCATAACACCGGGCACTACACCTTGGATTGGGGAGGAACCTCTCAATTTGAAGCTCATATTCTCTCCGTTCTAGGAGAGTTTTCCAAGGTACAAAGTGGGATCGATACCTGTATGGCCAACATCCTCGGCGTCGAGAATGCGAAGAACTACGAAAATGGTTTAAACGCACTGATGGGCTACCCAGCGGCGCGAATGCATTGGTACGGGAAACGAGTCTCAAAACCAGGTCGGAAAATGGGGCATATCAACGTAGTAGGTGGGGACAGGTTAGCTGACCGTGCAAGCTTAGCCCGCGAAGCATTCTTAAAAGGATGGAGCCAATGAAGAGAGCGATAGTTTTAGTTTTAGATGGTTGTGGAGCGGGTGCGACCGCAGATGCAGTCGAATTCGGTGATTCGCAACGAGAGAATACGCTCAAGAACACGTGGGAGGTTGTCGGTGGAATCCAAGTTCCAAACCTGATTGGAAGTGGATTCTTTGAATCTGCCGGCGTTGGAACCGCGACAGGGCTTGAAGGATTTTCCGTTGAGTTCGGTCGACTGAATCCGCTTTCAAAGGGCAAAGACTCAGTAACGGGTCATTGGGAAATGATGGGGATCATCACTGAAGTGCCATTTCCGACCTATCCAGACGGTTTTCCCTCCGATCTCGTCTCAGAGTTCGAACGTCGGATCGGTCGAAAGGTGATCGGAAACAAACCTGCAAGCGGAACTTCGATTTTGAATGAACTCGGAGCCGAGCACATTGCAAACGGAACGCCGATTCTCTACACCAGTGCAGACAGCGTTTTCCAGATCGCATGCCACGAAGACGTCGTCCCAATCGAAACGCTGTACGAATACTGCCGAGTCGCCCGTGAACTCTGTCAAGGTGCGAATAATGTTCAACGCGTTATTGCTCGGCCGTTTATCGGTTCACCTGATTCTGGATTTCAGCGCACTGGACGAAGAAAGGACTTCCCCCTCATTCCAGCAAGTAACTTGGTAGATGAGATTGAAAATGTCTATGGCATCGGTGTCATTCCCGAGCTTTTCGGTGGTCGGGGATTCCGAGAAGTTCGGCGAACCCAAAGTAACCCAGAACACACGGAAATGCTCAACGAAGCATTGAAATCGGATGCGAAATTTATTTTCGCGAACTTCGAAGATTTCGACATGCTGTATGGGCATCGAAATGACTCTAAAGGATTTGCTCATTGCCTCCATGAGTTCGACTTTGTGCTGGGCGACATTTTGAAACAGCTCACTTCCGAAGACTTGCTCATATTGACCGCTGATCATGGGAATGATCCCACGAGTCTTTCGACCGATCACTCGCGTGAATATTCGCCGTTCTGTGTGATCCAAAAGGGTTTCGGAATTCAATCGATTGGTGATCTCGAAGGTCTGGATCAGGTTGGAAAGCGAGTCAAGGCACACCTCAAATCATGAAACGCGGGCTGTTTGTAGATCGAGACGGAACGCTCATCGTCGAAAAAGACTATTTGAAAGATCCGAACGGCGTCGAGTGGATTCCTGGAGTGCTGGAAACGCTGAAATTGGCTCAATCACTTGGTTTTGAAATAGTCATCATCAGCAACCAATCCGGAGTTGGTCGAGGAAAAATCTCAATCAAAGAACACGATGCGGTCAAAAGCAAAGTTCTGAGCGACCTGTCCGAAAGTGGTGTTTCATCCGTTCACGTTTACCAGTCCTTTGCGACCCCTAGTGATCTTTCTACCGACCGAAAGCCGGAAATCGGTATGGGTCTCACCGCGATTCAGCAACTCGGAATTGATTCCAAGAACTCGGTCATGGTCGGTGATAAGGAAATCGACATCGAGTTTGGAAATCGACTTGGAATGACCACTATTGCCGTACGATCTGGTCACGAATATCAGGGAACAAAGCACGATTTCTGTTTCGATAATTTAGCGGAAGCGAGTACAGTTTTACAGTCAATGGCAAGCAACCCATGGAGATCAGAGCGAGTTCAAGCGCATTTTCATCAGATTCAGGCTGCATTTGATGAGTTCTGTAAGACCAGCGAGCCAAGTATCCAAGCGGCCTCGGTATTGATTGCAGACGCGTTCTCCCAAGGTAAAAAGCTTTTGCTTTGCGGTAATGGTGGATCGGCCGCCGATGCCCAACATATTGCCGCTGAATTCATCAGCCGACTTACTGGCGACTTAGAGCGAAAAGCACTTCCAGCGATTGCTCTAACAACCGACACGAGTACCATCACCGCGTACGCTAACGACTATGATTTCGATGGAATCTACCAGCGGCAAGTCGAAGCTCTTGGGCAGCCGGGTGATATTTTGTTCGCAATTTCAACGTCCGGTAACTCGAAAAATGTGGTTCGAGCGGTCGAAATGGCGAAAGAGAAGGGACTGTATGTCATCTCAAGCACCGGTCAAAGTGGCGTGCTGAGAACCATGGCAAACGTTGCGATTGAACTACCAGGGGAAAGCACAATGAGGATTCAGGAATGCCAGCTCATGAGCTACCACATCCTTTGTGATCTAGTGGAGCAAATCCTTTTCTGCGAGCGGTAACCTTATCGGGTGCCAAAAAAGGTTGCCGTTATCGTTGGGACTCGTCCGGATTGTATCAAGTCTATTCCAGTTGTACAGGCACTCTCTCGCTCGTCTGACTTTGAACCCATTTTGATCTCCACAGGTCAGCATCGGGAGATGTTGGACCAGGTTTTCGAAACGTTTAAAATTCATCCCCAGGTTGACCTTGGATTGATGCGGCATGGGCAGTCTTTAGCGCAACTGTCTTCCCGAATGATTGAGGCTCTGGACGGAGCATTTGAAGAAACAAAACCAGATATCATTCTTGCGCAAGGCGATACGACGACCACTTTTATTGCCAGTTTAGTGAGTTTCTATCGCCAAACTCCGTTTGGACACGTGGAAGCGGGGCTACGTACCCACAACATCTGGAATCCCTTTCCAGAAGAATTCAATCGCCAAGCAACACGTATCATTGCAGCTCAGCATTACGCACCAACCGAATTATCCGCCGAGAATTTGCGCAAAGAAGGCGTTTCCGAAGAGAATATTTTCATCACCGGAAACACTGGAATCGATGCCGTATTACAGGTCGCCGAGTTGGTTGAGCAAAAATGGTATCCAGATTTCGAAGGCCGATTAGTGTTGATGACGATGCACCGACGCGAAAACTGGGGTGAGCCTATGCGAGAAGTCGCAACTGCGGCAAGAAAGCTGATTGATGACCATAGCGACGCAAAGCTCGTGGTTGCGATGCACAAGAACCCACTTGTTCGAGAAGTCTTGACCGAAGTTCTCGGAGGGCATGACCGAATCGATTTGATCGAACCACCAGAGTATGAGCAATTCGTAAAGCTGATTCAGCGTTCGAATTGGATTCTAACTGACTCGGGCGGAGTTCAGGAAGAGGCTCCATCTTTCGGCAAGCCATTGCTCGTATTGCGAGAGACCACTGAACGACCAGAGGGAGTTGATGCAGGCTGTGCTCGACTGATCGGGACATCGAGTCAGAATGTTTTGGATTTCGGTTCGAGACTATTCAATGATTCGAGCTTCTTTGAGTCTATGGCTAAGGCCCAAAACCCTTACGGTGACGGAAAAGCAAGCGATAAGATTGTTGAAGCCTTGCGGCGAATATGAAATTCGTTGTAACCGCCGCTGGTGGATTTATCGGATCAGCACTTGTGCAGCGTCTCATGACGTGCGGTCATGAGGTTCTTTCAATCGATACTCGCGATTGCGAAGGGACTGAAATCATTCAGGAACGGACCAAAAATGTTGATCTCGAAAAGTTATTCGAGGGAGCCGAGGCCATTTTTCATCTCGAATGGACCGGTATGCCCCGTTCGAGTAACGAAAAAGCGGAGTCAGCAGCAAGATTCAACAACGAAACTCTAATGAAGGTCGTCGATGCCTGTAAACAAACCGGAACCTTTTGCGTGTTTACTTCAAGCAGCATTGTTTACGCTGGAGAATCAGATCGGGCGGTGACGGAACAGGAAGATATTGGTCCCAAAAGTCCTTACGGGATACAGAAGCTCCTCGCAGAGCAGTTTTTGCAAGAGAGTGGTGTTCGATTTAGTGCGGCGAGGGTCTTTAATATCTACGGTCCTTTGAAGGCGAATCCCGTTCAGATCATTCCACGAATCGTCTCCGCCATTTTAGAAAATCAGCCCATAAAACTCACCGGAGATGGACTCCAGACCAGAGACTTTTTGTTTATTGATGATGCAATTGATGGACTGATACAACTTGGACTAAGCCAACCGATTACGCAGTCAATTTTCAACCTGAGCAGCGGAGTCGGAACTTCTCTCTTGGACCTCGTCGAGATTGCCCATCAAGTAGCAGGAAAAGAACCACAAATTGAATTTCTTCCCGCCGTTGAGGGTGAATCTCGATTTCTTGTGGGAGATTGCTCACGATTGCGGAATCTTGTAGGCTGGTCGCCCAAAGTTGGTATTGAAGGGGGTTTAACTCATTTGCTGAGTTAAAGACCACTGTAGATTTACCTAGCTATACCGACCATTTTAGTGATGCAAACGGCAAACCACAGCTTGAATGACTTAAAGCAAATCGAACTTCTGCTGACAGGCCTAGATGATGTCTTGGATTGCAGCGCTTGGTTAGATGAGTCAAGTATTCGGATTCAGGTCACGCTGCATCAAACTTCTGACTTAAGCGCAAAATCAATCGTCGAGTATTGCAAAAAAGAGCTTGGTGCACGATGTACACCAAGCTCTGTCCAAATTTTAACTGCTCATCGTCGAGCGGTTGTAAGGGTCGCTTAATCCAGATCTTCTTCTTCTTCAACTGGAAATTCCTCATCATCGATGGATTTTCCAGTATCCTTCACGCCAGCTTCGAGGCTGACGAAAGCAATATTCTTTGTCTGTCGATTCGGGCAGTTATTGCATACAAATTCGACTTTGACAGATTGAAGCCAATCCGGCACTTTATCGACGGGTTTATCACAGGCACACTTGACCATATTAGTTTTCGTCCTCAAACTGCTTTAGCCACATTTTGTGTGAAATCAAGCCATTGACGAGCATGACAATCGCACAAAGAATGTAGATTACAGAAAGATTTTTCTCTTTCAACTGTCCAGGATCACGGATGAAATCATCCCCTTTGATGAATCCTAGAACTCCGAGGACAAGCAAAATGGCTGCGATCCAGAAATATGTATTCTTGATCCAAGAATTCTTGGATGGATGCGCTCCCTTTTTTTCTTCACTTGCCACAGAGTTGTAGTGTACCGCGACAAACCTTTAGGCTTTGATATCGAGTCCTTTTCCTGGAGCTGAATCGACTGGTCTTCCTGGGTTCTTGTCTACCGGTCTACCAGGCGTGGGCTCCACAGGGACTTTAGGATTGATGTCTACCGGGCGCGTCCTTGTGAGCTGCGCCGCAATAGCAACGGGGTTTTTGGTTGCATCTATGCCGTTCATAGTATTAACAGCGAGAAGATGCCACGTTTAGGATTCAAATTTGCTCGTAATTATCGGAGATTAAACTCGAATATCAACGATTTTGCCTTTTCCTTCAAGTGCCTGCAAAAGCTGAGCAACTTCGGACTTCTGACCCTCAAGGGTTTTTTTAAGCATTGACACTTGGACTTGATTCTGAACTGGTCGCGACGACTGAACTGCAGTAGATGCCGATACAGAAACGCCCGATGAAACTTTGTCCATACAAAATCATCGGGCGTTCGAAGACCAATCTTTACTTAGAGAATGAATAGCCAGATTTATGAATCACATCTCGGAGGAGTCTTCGTCCTCTGTGGATTCGGGACCGCACTGTTCCAATCGTTGTATTTTGGATTTCCGCAATCTCGTGATAGCTCATTCCTTCTAGATCACAAAGCTTGATCGCTGTTTTGTAAACATCTGGTAGCTGGTCAAGAGCTGTGTAGAGGTTGTTACAGAACTCTTCGTGGATCAATTCATCGTTCGGCGATGGCCCAACATCCGCGATTGGTAGTTCTTGAATCTCGCCATCACTCGGAGACACCATCGTGTTCAAGCTTTCAGCCTTCCGAATCGGATTTTCTCGCCGCCGTGAATCGAGATACGCTCGTTGCATAATTCTCAACAACCAGTTTAAAAATGGTCTTCCGGGAATATAGCTGTCGAAGCCTTTCCAAGCTTTGACATATGTATCTTGTACAAGGTCTTCAGCATCGGTGCTGTTTCGAGTCAACTGAAGTGCCATTGAATAGGCTCTGCGACGCGTTTCCCCAAACATTGTTTCGAAACGCGCAAAATCAGCGTCACTTCTTTGTTGTAATTGCTCTACAATACTTTCTGTGCTCATCGGAATCTCCCGTGTGCTAACTTACTCATCATATCACACATCACTGATGGAAATGTCAATATTCATCACTTGTAACAAATATTTCGGTTCCTTAGTTCCAAAAATTTACAACTCGCAAAAGTGAGGGCTTGAGCGCAGTTTCAAAATCGTGTATATTCGGGCAAGATGAAGTTCGTTTTGATCACAGCCGATACAGAAATGGTTCGCGAAGCCAAAGAAGGCTTTCATCCGAGCGATACATTTGAATCGTACAGCGACTGGGCTGCTGGTCTGGAGGCATGTGATCAGGCCGATTTATTATTTGTTGATCTATTGGCAACTTTAGACGAACCTCATAAGATTGCAGGTTATGAGCGGTTCGCTCAGGCCAAGATGAGCCATGCCATTGCAAAAGAAACACCGCTAGTATTGATTTCTCCGCCGGACGACTATGATCTAGACTTCATGGCTGGCTGGCCAGATTTCGTCTATGCCAATGTTCGCCGGCCGATCACCTATAAGATTTTTCGCCGGGCATCAACTTGGATCTGAACTTCTTGGATGGGTCGTATTGACCGTTTCGCGCAGTCGATCAATGCTGACGCTTGTGTAAATTTGTGTTGTTGCCAAGCTGGCGTGCCCCAAAAGTTGTTGAACAGTCTTTAGGTCGGCTCCGCCATCTAATAAATGGGTCGCAAAGCTATGTCTGAGTGTGTGAGGTGATGTTTCAGGAGGCAAACCAGCGCCAACAGCCCATCGTTTCACAATATTCTGAACCGTACGCGTTGTAATCGGTTGACCGCTTTTACTGTTGAAAATGACTTCTCCAACTGGCAATCTTTCTTTTTCGAGATACAACTTCAATGATTGAGCGGCAGCCTCTCCAAAGAAAACGATTCGTTCTTTGTTTCCTTTACCAACGACGTTGATCGATTGGCGATTCCAGTCGACATGAACCAACTGAAGTGAAACAACTTCAGCCGCACGTAGACCGGCAGAGTACATGATTTCGAGCACGGCACGATCTCTGAGTGGTGTTTTCCCAACGGCTTTCTGCTCCAGAAGTTCGGTCGTTTGGGGCAAATTAAGGCTCTTCGGCAGTTTTTTTCTGCGATAGGGGGCGTCTAGCTCCTCGGTCGGATCCTTTTCGATCGCACCAATCAATCGAAGGTATCGTGCAAACGAACGAAGCGTCGAAAGTTTTCTGGCACGGGTGGGTCCCGTTTCACTCACTTTTCTCAAAAAAAGCCGAAGGCTCGACGGTGAAAACTCACCACCAAATTCAACGAGTTGCTTTAAATCGGCTTGGTAGGCTCGAACAGTCGCCGAAGACTTCCTCGGCGCTAGGTAAGACAAAAATCCTTCAACCCATTCGCCCGAAATGGACACTCAAGTTACCCCTTAGTAAAAATCAAACTGACGTTGTGACCGCCAAATCCAAACGAATTGTTCAAGACGTAGTTGAGCTCGCGCTTTTGCGCAACGTTTGGAACGTGATTCATTTGCGGATCGGTATCTTGATTTTCCAAGTTAATCGTTGGTGGCATGATGCTGTCTCGCATAGCAAGAATACACATCAGTGATTCAAGGGCACCAGCAGCGCCCAGTGTATGACCGTGCATCGACTTAGTGGAACTCATTGCTAACGAGTAGGCGTGGTCTCCAAAGACTTTTTTAACCGCCTCCACCTCCATCGGGTCACCAACGGGTGTCGAAGTTCCATGAGCATTGATGTAATCGATTTGCTCAGGTTTGATGCCGGCTTTCCGAAGCGCCATCGTCATGGACTTTGCCGCTCCGCGTCCTTCTGGGTGCGGTGCTGTGATGTGGTGTGCATCTGCACTCATACCGTAGCCAATAATCTCCGCATATATTTTTGCGCCTCGGGCAATGGCATGGTCACGATCTTCTAAGACAAAAACGCTCGAGCCTTCTCCAATAACAAAACCATCTCGATCTCGATCAAACGGACGAGATGCTCGTTCAGGATCATCATTCCGATTCGTCATCGCTCGGCAAGCACAAAAACCCGAGATTCCAATTTCATTGATTGGAGCTTCGGAGCCACCCGCAAGCATGGCAACTGCATCACCGCGTTTGATGATCTCAAAAGCATCTCCCAGTGCGTTTGCGCTGGTTGAGCAAGCGGAAACAACGGTGTGATTTGGTCCTCGGAGATCGTTTAAGATGGAAACAATACCGCTGGCCATATCCGCAATCATGTACGGAACAAAAAATGGCGAAACTCGGTCTGGTCTGCCTTCGTGCATGAACTTTGTGTTTTCATACATGATTCCGAGACCACCGATACCGGACCCAATTAAAACGCCGAACTCATCACGCAACTCATCCGTTAGAGTTACGCCCGAATCCTCTAAAGCCATCTTCGACGCAGCAACTGCCAGGTGAAGAAAGCGGTCCATCCGGCGTGCATCTTTCTTGTCAAGGTAGTCCTCGACGTTGAAATCCGGAACTTCGGCAGCAACCTGCGTTGTGTACGGCGCAGGGTCGATGTGGGAAATTCTACGAACACCAGAGGTGCCTGCAAGAATTTTGGGCCAGAAAGTTTCTACACCAGTACCGAGAGGGGTGACCGCCCCGATACCGGTGACGACAACCCGCCCGGAAGGAACGGGTGTATTGCTCATTAACCTACTTTTTTGGAGATGTAATCAACTGCGTTGCCAACGGATTTGATTTCTCCAACTTCTTCATCGGGAATATCGATTCCGAACTCATCCTCAAATGCCATGACAAGCTCAACCACGTCGAGCGAATCTGCACCGAGATCGTCTTGGAAGCTTGACTCGAGGGTCACTTCTTCAGCCTTGACGTCGAGTTCCTCGACGGTCACTTTCTTTACTCTTTCAAAAATGTCGTTCGACATGGGTCTTAAAACGATACCCGCACTTTCGCGTGTAATACCGTCCTCCATCTCCTCATTTTCCCACTTTAAGCTTGTAAAAGTATGTTATTGTTTCAACAATGAATTTAGTGCGAAGTATCGATGTCGCTCGACGAGCGGGTGTTTCGCGAACCACCGTGAGCTACGTTTTGAACGGTAGAACGGATGTTTCTATCCCAGAAGAGACAAGAGCGCGAGTCATTTCTGCTGCCGAAGAACTCGGTTATCGACCGAATATGGCTGCCCGGGCACTTGTTTTAGGGCGGACCGGGCTGATCTCCCTTTGGATGGTTGAATCTTCGACCATTCGTCATCAAGCGGACGTTTTTCAAGAGATGCAAACACGGATCTCGCGAGACGGTAGCGACTTAATTACGAACCGCATTCCAAGCGCGAATTCTGACACTGAGGCTCCGAGGTCAATCTCTGAGTGGCAGGTAGATGGGATCTTAGCCTACAACCTTTTTCCTCATGTGAAATATCCTTCGACAAAGCTTCCGATCGTTTCTTTTGGATGCTATTACTACAAAAACGGTGATTACGTCGGAGTCGACCTAAAATCTGGAGTTTCACAGGCAATGCATCACCTCATAGCCAGCGGTCGCCGAAAAATTGGTTACGTTGTCAACGAATGGGGAAATCATGCTTCCGATGATCGTAGGGATGCTTACACCGAAACAATGAACCACTACGGCTTGGAAACAAACTTCATTGTTGCGAAGCAAGGCACGTTGAAAGATGGTCGCGAAGCGGTTTCCCTGGCGCTTGAGAAAGGGGAAAGTCCAGATGCGTTGATGTGTTTCTCCGATGAGCTCGCGCTGGGAGCCTATAGAGCTCTTTTGGATACCGGAAGGTCGATCCCAGACGATTGTGCTCTTATCGGGGTTGATGGCAACGAAGAACTTGAATACCTAGAAGTGCCAATCTCAACCATTGTTCAACCTGTTTCTTCGATGTGTCGCATGGCGTGGGACTTTCTAAAGAATCGACTCAACGACCCGGAACTTCCACCACAGCAAGTTGTTTTGCCCGCAAATCTGGTTATACGCGAATCGAGTGACTTTTCTTAGGCCGCTTTGGGTCGCTTGATTGCGGTCGCAAACAGACCGCGATCTCTGCCAGTACGCTTTGCTTCGTACAAAGCAAGATCGGCATCGTGAAGAGCGGATTCGATATTTGAATGATCGCTTGATAGCGGTGCGATTCCAAGGCTCGCTGTAATTCGCTTTCCAGGCATGATATCCGAGACATCGATGGAACGGATCGCCTCGAGAATTCTGTATGCAACCTTTGCAGCGACATCTTCGGTCGTGCGATCCAAGAGGATACAAAACTCTTCACCGCCAAGTCGGCCAAAGGAATCATTGGGACGAAGAACACTTTTACAACTTGCGGCAAATCTACGGAGAACCTCGTCGCCCGTGTTGTGACCAAACGTATCGTTGACCGATTTGAAATGATCAATGTCAACGATCATTACCACGCCATCTCGTTGGTGCAGTGAATACCGGCTTACCATTTCCTTTCCAATGGCAAGAATGCGTCTACGGTTTAACGCACCGGTCAGTTCATCGGTCAACGCAAGACGTTCAAGTTCGGTTTGAAGGCGCATTCGTTCCCGAAGCGCATTTTCCAGTCTTTCGTTAATTTCGGCAAGTTGCCGATTTTCCAGTTTGAGTTCGTTTGCGACATCCTCGAACTGTGTCAGTTTATGTAAGGATTCGAGTTCTAGAGTTCTGCTTTCTCTATTTCTATCAAACAGCTCACTTTGGATTTGCAAAGCTTCACGCTGGGCGTCGTAAGCAGGATTTTCGTTTTCTAATGCTCTCAGGCACTCGCCGAGCCACCCGAGACAATCGGAAAGTTGTCGATGATTTCCACATGATCTAGCCAAGAAAACGCCTTTTCGAAGTGACTTTTCTGCTCGTTGTAACTTTCGACTCGCAGTGTACGCTCGACCTCGTAGTGCGAGGAAGTCAATCTCTTTCTGAGTGATGCTTCGTTTCTTGGCCAACCGGATTCCAACTTTCGTGTAGCTTAGGGCTTCTTGATAGTTCCCGAACCTCATTGCTTTTTGAGACAGAAAATTCAAGACGTCACAAGCCGCGCCAATTGCCCCTAAACGAACCAATCCCTCGACCTGCAACTCATAAAATTCAGAATTTTCGAGTTCATCTAGCCGATCCAATTGAAGAAGGCACTCACCTTTGCCGCTAAGAGTCACGGCTTGAACAATTGAATTTCCAGTTTCTTTCGCCGCTTGGTGCGCAATTTCATAGTACTGGATAGCAGAAACGTAATCGAGTCGATACTGGGCATTCACTCCCAAGTTGTATTGACATAACCCCTCCACCAGAGAGTTTCCTGACTTTCTCGCTTTTTCGAGTCCATCGATCAGCACCTGCGATGCGGCCTGATACCAGCCTTTGTGATGGTAATGCATCGAAAGCATCACGAGTGCTGAGCACTCGCCAAAATCGTCATTCAATTCTCTAAAAATTTCGATTGATGCGGTGCATTGTTCATACGACTGATCAATGTTTTCATTAAATCGAATGATCGAGAGGGTCCGAAGAGCCTCGGCAATCCCCCGGCGATAGTTCCGCTCTTCCGACTTTGCGAGACTGTTTTCGGCAAGGACGAGCGCAGTCTCCGGACTTAACTGTCGCAGTTGATAAGCTTTTGCATTTTCAGCGTCTATCTTTCTGAAAAACTGGCTTTGTTGCAAATCCCCCATTCAGTCTCCTCCTCTGTGTAAGTTCCAGATTTGAGAACACAAGCGACTGGTAATTTTGCGGTTTGCAGGTTCAACTAAGCGGCTTCTATGACCCGACTTTGGCAAATTCGATAGGTCGCACGCCCAGATCGCTTGGCATCATACAACGCCATATCGGCATCATGTAAAACTTCATAAAATGTCTCGTGGCTATGCCGAACTTCCGCTATCCCCATACTAACGGTCAGAACTCGATCACTCAAAATGTCTGACACATCTAACTGTGAGATTGACTTCATTAGCCTTTCAACGGCCTTACTCGCGCCGGCTGAATCCGTATCGTGGTGAATTATGCAGAACTCTTCCCCACCAAGACGCCCAAACACGTCAAATTTTCGAAGCAAGCTCGTGCAGCAGCGAGTTAATCTTTTTAGGACTTCATCACCAACAGCATGCCCGAAATTATCGTTGATTGCTTTGAAGTAATCGATGTCGATCAAGGTGACGCTGAAGCAAGCCCCTGTATGACGATACCGCTCCATCTCTAAGATCCCGTCATTAATAACCTGCCTCCGATTCATAGCTCCGGTCAATTCGTCTGTAGAAGCTAATCGCATGAGTTCTTTTTGCAACCGAGCCTGTTGTTCCAGAGAGGTATGCAATTCCTCATTGATCGCCGCAAGCTCTTCATTTTTCTGCTTTACAATTGCTGCTTCACGCTGCAATGTCTCGACGTTATGGAACGTTTGCAAACTTCGCATTCGGCTCTCAGAAAGTTCATTTAGCAATTCAGCTTTTTGATTGATGTGTTGATACAAATAGTCCGTTGCTAACTCATACTTCCCGAGCTGTTGGTAGCAAAAAGCGAGTCTCTCAAGCATGCTGCACTCGTTCATCTTGTAGTGAGCTTTCTTTGAGACCAAATAGGCATGTTCGAACGCTCTCTTTGCCTGGACCAATTTTCCAGCAGCAAGTAAAATGCTGGCCCGTTCTGATAGCGCAACGCAAAAGCTTGCAAGTTGCCCGCCCCGTTTTGCTTCCCTAATTCCATTTCGGACTTCTCTCAATGCGTCGTGATACTGACCAAGCTCTTTATGTAAAATCGCCAAGTTGACATAAGCATCAACTACAAAACCGACGTGACCGGTTTGAATTACTTGATTAAGTCCCAGACGAAACTGATCTACCAGCTCTTCGGAAGCTCCGTTCATCGCCTTTAGCTTCCACATCGCATTGTGAGCGGACCATTGAATTTGATCGTTTTGACCGGCTTTTGCAAGCTCACTCGCTTGTTCGAAATATTCAATTGCAGTCGAATATTGTTGACGCTCTTCTGAGTTTACGCCCATGTTGTAAACCGCAATCGCTTCAACGTACACGTTGTTTGCTCTGATCGCGTATTCACGAGCTTGCTGCAAGACTGAAAAGCTTTGCTCGTACCAACCCACATGATGGAAATAGCAAAAATGAGTCATATAGCACGCCGCTATTCCACTCTCGTCTTCGACCTCTTTCAAGAGTTCTATGGCTTGCGAGGCTACAACAAAACCTTTTGCTGGATTTGATCGGGCAAGAACAGCGGCAACTGTTCGAAGTGCCTGCCCTTCTCCACGAATGTATTGAATATCTCGCGAGCGCTCCGCAGCGATGTTGGCTAGCTTAGTTGCTTCGTCGGAATTTGTATTCCGAAGCATGTAAGCCTGATGGTTGAGCGCATCGATTTCCTCAATCGACAACTCAAAACTCTCGCAAAATAATTCACCCATGGTAATCCCGGGTGGGATATACCATCTCTAGTTACACAACGTTTTCACGTAATTTACTGGTTTTCGGATCGACCTTTAATTGCTTCACCTGCGGCTTCTAGCTGTGTCTTTACCAAATGGTGAACAAGCTTCTTAACCAACGGACCAAGAGTTGGAACGTTGTACTCGTAATCGAGGTCCTGTGAAAATCGAGTGCCACCGTTTTCTTCCGAAAAAGACCAACCGCCTTCCATTTTGTCGTAGTCGCCTTTAAGCTGTCGAAATCGTGAGCAATGGTTGGCGTCATCCCAGATTTCCTCTTGAGTCCAACGAACTTTCATATTGAACTGGGTGATCAGACCAACCCAATCAGCGACGACTTTGGACTCGGTTTTCTCAACAATCGTCAGTGACTCAACTGCCTTCATGTATTCGGGGTAGCGCTCGCTATCCTTTGCAATTGCATAGACTTTTTCTAACGGGGCATTGATCCAGATCGATGTTTCTACAGTAGGCATATTGGATGAGTCAAACTGTTATTGACGGCTCGCAGTGTACCTTTGCCCAAAAATGATGTCGGCCGTCGTAGGAAAATCGGATTGAACCCAGTTCCCACTCAGATGCAAGCACTTATCCTGGAAGAACCACAGCGGTTGGTATTACGAGAAGTTGAGATTCCCAAGCTTTCCGAAGGAGAGGTCCTTTTGCAAGTCAAAGCCGCAACGACTTGCGGTACCGACCTTAAAGCTTTCCGCCGAGGACACCCTCAGATTCCTATGCCGGGTGTTTTCGGGCATGAGTATTCAGGCGTTGTTGTTGCCACTGGCAGCAAATGTAAATTTAACTTGGGTGATGCCCTCATGGGAGTTCACTCGGCTCCTTGTGGCACTTGTTTCTGGTGTCACCGTGGGCAAGAGAACCTTTGCGAATCCATCATGGCAACCAAGGTTTTGGGTTCCTATGCTGAGTATTTGGTGATTCCAAAAAGAATCGTAGAACGAAACGTCTTCCTGAAGCCGGAATGTCTTTCCTTCGAAGTGGCCTCACTCCTAGAACCCTATGCCTGCGTGGCTCAAGGTATTCATGAACTCAAACCGTACCTAGGTGACCCTACGATTGCAAACGTGCTCGTCATCGGTCCAGGAGCTATTGGCCTTCTTTTTGTTGCAGCACTAAAAACCCTTGGCGTTCCCAACGTCGTCCTGGCTGGTCGCAATACCTCTCGTCTGGAAGTTGGAGAGAAGTTCGGTGCAAAGATTCAAAAAGTAGACAGAATCGTATTGCCAGATGATCGGGGCTTCGATGTCGTCATCGAGTGTACTGGGCAGATTGAAGTTTGGGAGAAAAGTATCGACTATGTTCGCAAAGGCGGTGCTCTCATGTTGTTTGGTGGACCCGCGGGAGGTACCCGAGTATCATTTGACACCCACCGGCTCCACTACGACCAAATAACGCTCTTGTCTCCTTTCCATTTCGGAACCGAGGCAGTTCGAACCGCGCGAGATTGGATGCTTACCGGGCGCGTTGATCTTTCGCTTCTAATCTCGGGTGAACGCCATCTGAGTGAAGGAGAATCGATTTTTCGAGACCTCGAAGCAGGACTAGGAATCAAATACGTGGTGAAGCCATGAGGTTAGCTCGGTACATCGGAAACGGAGAAATCGCAATCGTTGAAGAGCCCACTCCAAGTTGCCCTCCAGGTGGATTATTGGTCCGCACTGAGGCGTGTGGACTTTGTTCTGGGGAACTCATGTCTTGGTACATGGACAAAAAGATTCCTCATGTGATTGGTCACGAAGTTTCAGGAGAAGTTGTTGAGTCTCAGGATGCTCGATTTCCAATCGGGGCACGAGTGTTTCCTCACCATCATGCGCCGTGCCTCAAGTGCGATCTCTGTTTAGCTGGGAAGACTGTTCATTGCGACCAGTGGAAGCGGACCAAACTCGTTCCGGGGGGAATGGCGGAGTACTTCGCTGTGCCGGCCGAAAACCTAAACGACTGCATCAGAACCGATGAACTCAGAGCGGAAGATGCGGCTTTGATCGAACCGCTTGCCTGCGTCATGAAGGCGATCAGGATTTGTCCTCCAGGCGAACGAAATGCAGTCATTGGGTTAGGAGTCATGGGTCTACTGCACATGATCGCCCTCGGTCCAGATACCGTTGGTTACGACATTAACCCGCAACGTTTGGATTGGGCAAGAAGACAAGGAATGAACGTCAGGCATTCAGATGAAGCCGTCAAAAATTCTCACGACTGCACATATGTTTGCCCAGGAATGCAGGCCACTTTTGATCTCGCTGTTCAGATGGCGGAACCTCAGTCTCGAATCTGTATGTTCGCGCCGTTGGCACCAGGAGAGAACTTGCTGGTACCGCAAAGCGTCTATTTTCAGGAAATCGCCATTTTCCAAGCGTACTCTTGTGGCCCTGAGGATACATTGGCCGCGTTTGAATTTATTGCGTCTGGCGCAATACGGGCTGAGCAGGTGGTTTCACAAAAGATTTCGCTCGACCAGTTACCCGAGCATTACCGGTTGATGCAGCGTGGGGAAATCCTAAAGCCAATGGTCCAGTTCTGATCTTTCAGTCATAATGCACATTCAAATCGGGAAAACGACTCATTTCTCGTATGAAAGTTAAACGGTTAAGGTTATTAATCGTCAGACCAAAGAATCATGATCGTTTCGCTCTCTCTCATCTTGGGATTTAGCCAGCCAAAGGTCGTACCGACCTTTTTGCGGTCATGCTACAGCTCTCATCATTCGTGTGAGCATGGAGATCATCTTGAATCACTACATTTCCAAGATGCGCCCAAACCGCAAGCACCTATCGATGAGAAAAAAGTAAAAGAACTCGCAAGATTCCAAGCCGAGCTGCAAGAGGACAAAAAATTAGGAAAGGAAGCAGCCGATTATTATGATCGTCAATATCCACCGACGACCAATAAAGAATCTCAGCTGAAAGTTGAGGAAATTGGTGGTTTGCTCGCTTCAGTTGCGAATTCGAATCCGTTTCCGGTTTTGTGGGGTGATAAACGCCACGCCGAATTTGACTACCGTTTCCGGGTGGTCGATAGCAGAGAAGTAAACGCTTTTTCGCTTCCCGGTGGATACATCTATGTTTATCAAGGTCTCGTCGATTTCTGCGAGAGCGACGATGAACTAGCGGGCGTTCTCGCCCATGAGATCTGCCACGCATCTCAGCGCCACATTGCTACTTTGAGAAAAGAGCAGAGTAAGGCCTCAGCATTTCAAATTCCGCTGATTCTTGCCTCGATCTTTACCGGAGGAGTTGAAGGTGCTTTGTTCGGTAGCATGATGGGGACTGCCATTACCAACGGATGGAGCCAAAAAGCAGAAACCTCTGCTGATGCTGGAGGATTTGAACTCATGGTTGCGGGGGGCTATAACCCAACGGGGCTTATCACCTTTATGGAGCGCCTTCAACTAAAGGATGGCTTACTCGAATCGGCCTTTCCTCTAGGTATTTTGCGTACACACCCTCCCTCCCGTGTGAGGGCTGATCGAATCGAACAGATCATGCAAAAAAACAATATGGCTGTTCGCAGAAGTCAGGTGACAACCGCGTTTCGCGCAAAAGTTCGTGACGAGAACAACGTGAAAGTCATCTACTTTGGTCGAAGAAAGCTGTACAAACTCGGTGGTGCGGATGCCGCAGAAAGAGGAGCTGCAATCGCCAAGAGACTGAATGACTTCTTCGACGGAGTGCCAGAAATGTTTGAAGTGACCGTTGGAGAACAAGGGGAAATCTTCGGAAAAAATCGCATTCTCATCCGACTAACAGAGGCTGATGCCGCCGCCAATGAGATGACTTTGGCGAAGCTGCAAGAATCGGTTGCGAATGGTGTCCGTTCCTCAATCTTTAATCTTGCCTACCATATCTGGGAAAGTCGAGGATGAATTTCTTCGGAATCGAGTCACCTGCTCGCATTCTGATCATCGAAGACAAGCGCTCTTTTGCAATCAAACTCGCCATGCACCTCAAAGCGAAGGGGCACTCCGTAACGGCTTATCCCGGTGTTGATTGCGTGGTAGACCATTTCCTCTACGGAAATGAGCCGCTTTTTGGCGACACCTTGGAAGTCGATCTGAATCAAATTGACTTTTGTTTTCTTGATCATTACTTTGAAGGAATCGAGTTCAATGGCACTTCGTTAACCCCGGTTCTGGTGGCTCACTCCATCAAAGTCATCGGCATGAGCTCAGTCGAGCAAGCCAATTCTTCAATGGCACGCATGGGGGCATTTTCAACTGTTCTTAAAGCGAAGATTGAAAACATCATTCGGTAATCAGAATTCGTGACATCAGTTCCCCTAAAGAATGCTGGGTTTTCTCCGAATTCTTTAAGTAATGGTTGAGCTTTCCATTCGTATTGTGCTCAGTGGTCTCTTGGTGTTCGTCGCCGGATTGACTTCGCATCCGCCATTTTTTATCGCACTACAAATTGCTGGCTTCCAAGTCGCGTTGGCCTTTCTTTGTCACCGACTTGATCATAAAAACTCTCGGACCAGTTCAGTTGCCGCCTTGCAAGCGGGCGCGGACTCAATCATGATCTCGTTTGCGCTGGGAGCAATGGGGCTACCTTATCTGGAAAACTTCGCTATTCTCGTCTTCGCACCCATCGTTTTCTCTGCCGCACGGCAACAAGCTAACCCTTTCTTGATGGCACCTATTGCGGCTGCCGGTTTAGTCGCAGCAAATATGGCGCACAGAGATTGGCAACTTCCCACTGGCGAATCACTCGCCGCAGCCCTCTGCTTCTTAGCCGTGGGTTGTTTAGTTCGACCCATCAAGTCAGTTCAGTCGGTTCCCCAGTCCGAAATAGAGGAGCCCATGATGGAGGAAGGTGTGTTCGATATCGATCCTCGAACCATCGAAGTTGAAAATCAACTACTTGAACTTCGAGAAACTTATCGGCTTCTGAGCGACGCATACAGGGCACTCTCTCGCAAATCGAGAAAGGACCGAGTCGCTGCCGTCTTGTCCGAATCTCAAGGAGTCCATAGCGGAAACGCATTTTTCCGACTTTGCGAAAAAATTGCCGAAGCATGTGGATGCGATGCGGTGCTTCTTTACACCGCAACCCAAATCGGAGACAATTTCGTTCTTCGCGGCGCTTACGGCGATCTTTCCGAGCAACAGCTTTCCGAGGCCATTCCAGTCAAACCGAAACAATCCGTTGCTCTGATTCGAGAACAAGCAGACAGAATATCCGAATCGATGGAGTCCACTCGCCCATGCAACAACGTCATTCTTCAACTTGAAGGGAAGGTTGTTGGACTTCTCACTGTGATCGGCTCGGACCGAGATAATCTTTTCGAGGCGACTGAAACACTGGCACCAAGCTCTGAGCTAATTGCGCGTATGGTGAGTGCCGAAGAACACCGAGAATCTGTTGAACGACGCCTTACTGAAACCGAAGTGCTTTACGCCGTCGTTGCCAACGCAGAGGGTGCCTCAACGAGAGCAGAAGTTGCGGCTCGAGTTGCAAGAGATTTTCAAAGTGTTCTTAACCTTGAGCATTTAGCTATTTACGGAATCAACGGAGAAAATGAGTATCTTCTCGCCCGAGAAGGACGCGAGCTCTCCGTAGTTCAGGGAATGAATTTTGGCGGAAAACTTGGCGTTGAAGGTTGGCTGGCCGAGGGTGCGAATGAGATTCTGCTCATCGACGCAAGAACTTCTGAACTTTTGGAGAAAGAAATCATTGTTAAGGAACGCGTTGGTAGCTGCGTCGTAATTCCAATCGGAAATCCCAAGAAGCCTCACGGATTCATTTCCGCCGCCAGCGGACGAATTGCAGGTATCGACATGAGCGAGGTTGAAACACTCCGAGCTGCCGCTGCTGAGCTTTCAAGAATCTTCGAACGACCTGACAATCCTTCCGTTGAAGACGAAGGCATTCTCTCACCAAGGCAGTTCGTCGATAAGGTTGGAAAGATTGAAGGGGTTATGGTTACTCTTTTCCCTATGCAATTAAAGGAACTGACCGAACGATATGGCAAGCCGGCCATCAACCACGCTCTGCGGACGATGATGCTTCGTATTCGGCCTTATGTGCCAAACGGCGCCTTCATGTGCCGACACCAGGATGGAATGTTCATGGTCTATTTGCCCGGATACGAGCGAGAAGCCGCCGCCCAATGGGCGAACGATGTCGCAAGCCTCAATCCGACGGCTGGAATCAAGACTCCAGACGGTAGCACCAAGATTCCGATGCAACTTCGGGTGAAAGTTGCTGCCATAAGCCCGCAATTAAACCAGTTTTTGGTTGGTGCTTAGGCTAAAAACGAAAATCCGGTGACAATTACTAGGTGTGTTTGGCACGGCAGTCCGTCATCCTTTTCGTTGAATCGCCGTGTACGCAGACTGTCCCAACTTTTCATACGCCAGTCCAACCTCTCGCAAAAGAGTGGCGCGTGAGTTGGCGTCCGCCGAACGCATGATCTCGCAAAGCCGTTCGGCAGAAGCGGAAACTCTCCTGCGTTCAATTTTGGTTTCAGACCAAAAGCATCTTGGCGCAATGGAAGTTCTTTCCAAACTGTATTGGAAAAGCGCACGTTACCTAGAGTTAGAACAACTCTCTCAACAGATGATTACGCTCAACCCGTTTGAGCCCGGATACTTTAGCCTACGCGGCATGGCACTTCGCGCTTTGGGCCGCTACGGCGAAGCGGCAAAATGCTTGGCTCGGGATCCTGCTGCCGAGGATCAATTGAGAGATCTTGAAGCGTTTCAAGTTAATCTGGTGCGAGATTTAATAGCGACCGATCCGGTTTTCGCTACCAGCTACTCGCAAGACCCTGAACTCGCGATGACCAGCCGAGGCTTTCATTTTGAATCCCGTGAAGAGGCTCTTCAATGGGTTTCTGAACATACGCCCGTCGTACGCTCCTACGCTCGACTCGCATAGTCCGTGTAAACTCTCCTTGTGATTGGGTTGATACGCGGTTCGGTGATTGAACTTGAAGGCAATCTCGCCCTCATTGATGTCTCCGGTGTGGGATACGAAGTGATTGTTCCGGATTCTTCGCTTCCGAAATTAACCCCCAACAGCCAGGTAACACTTTACACCCGGCAAATCATCAGAGAAGACGCTAACTTTCTTTGCGGCTTTCTAGAGCGATCAGATCGGAGGGTATTTGATCTTTTGCTAGAGGTTAAAGGTTGCGGTCCAAAGGTAGCCCAAGCCCTGATTGGTCAAGTTGGTGCGGACTCAATTGCTTCGGCGATTGTGATCAATGATCCGAGAATACTTGCGAAGGCAACAGGTGTAGGCACTCGACTCGCTGAGCGAATCATTCTCGAACTTAAACCCAAAATTGATCAGGGATCAATCGTGATTTCTGGTGGAACAGGTGCTACCACATCCAGTGCAGATCGTGATTTAGTCGAAGCGTTGGTTTCGCTCGGCTACCGAAGGGCAGATGCCGAACAGGTTGCATCAAAGACAAATCCGGGGGATTCCACCGACATTCGGCTAAAAGACTCATTGAAGCAACTTCAGTCTCGTCGAACTTCGTAGTTCTCGGTGTATCATGATAGATGATCCCCATTTTAGGGGACACCTGTCTTATACTTTTCGGACCTTTTTATCATGAACAAGCAAAGACGCTTCAGCGCTTTTACACTCATTGAATTGCTGGTTGTTATTGCGATTATCGCAATTCTCGCCGCGATTCTTTTCCCGGTATTTGCTCAGGCAAAATTGGCAGCGAAAAAAGCTGCGGCAATTTCACAAGCGAAACAGACCGGAACATCAATTCTTCTTTACACAGGAGATTCTGATGACCAACTTCCACTTGGCACTGTCCCTAACCTGACGACACCGAATGTGACTTACCGGAACGGTGACTTTACTCCATTGACACCAGCTGGTTGGAACAATGATCCTGTTGCACAAGCAGAACACGCACTGATTTGGGCGAATTCTACATTCCCCTACCATAAAAACTACGAAATGATGCTTGCTCCGGGAACGAATCTGTCAAACCTGGCAGGGTTCAACTATGGAACAGCCGTACTCCCTCCTCGGGCTGTAAGCTTATCGTACAACGGACTGTTGCAATACATGTCTACAACCGCAATTGAGGCTCAAAGCCGGCTAACGATGCTTTGGCCCGGATTTGGTAACTTTGCTAACAACGGAGCAGCCTTCCTAAGCCCGAGACTCAACTGCAATGATCCTGCAGGGGGCGTCTGCATGTTTAACCCGGGAGGAAGACCCCAGCCAAACGCTACAGGAAATCCACAAAACTTTGGATTCTCATTCGTTCCAACCTACCACGTCTATGGACAAGGAAGCGTCCACGTATTTGCAGACAGCTCGGCAAAACTAGTTCTTTACGGCAACGGAAATCGAGCAACTTTCCCTGCTAGTACCAACTCTCAAGTTGTATGGCAATTTTTGGACCCAGCACGAGGAAATATTCCTGCTACGCCAGGGGCATTTTTCCGGGGCATGGGTGGGTTGAGAGGAGCCAATTACGCCGCTGCGTTCTGTCCAGACAATACCTTTGCGAACTAGTATGAAAATCAAAATAATTACTCTTATCGCGATTGCCTCGGTGCTATTCGGATGTGGAAGCAATTCCGAAGACGCTGTAAATTCGGGCTCTGTCGCACCGGTAAACACTGGTCAGTCCCCCTCTACTCCACAGACGACAGGTACGGCGACCGCGCCACCAGAAGATCCCAATTCAGATGCATCCCAAGGTGGATTGGAACAAGTAAATCCTGGTCAACCAGGTTCGCGCGACTAAAAAACGATCGGACTACCACCCGAAAATCAGGGTGGTACCGCGATAAAGGCGAACGAACTCGGACCTCAATGAAACCAGTACTCCCGAAGAGCAATCTTCGGGAGTTTTAACTAATCTAGGTTTACGATCTCACCGATTCGTCAACTTATATTGTATGTAAATTGAAATCTCCTTTGGAGTGCGCGAGGCAGAGCCTCCGCTTTGTTTTCCGATGGGCTTTGCCCGAGGTCAACAATGAGTCGGTATCTCCACCCCGATTCTCGGGGCTGGGTGAAGAGCGGAGGCTCGCGCCGCCGCACTCCAGATTGCCAATATTTACGGAAACGCTACCGCGTTTATTTCCGTCGTTTTCTTGCTAATCCAGCAAGACCAAGTCCGAGAACACCCAATGTCACCGGTTCTGGAACCGGCGATTGCGTAAAATTGATGTTGCTAATCCCAATGTTCCAGTTGGAACCGAACTCAATGGTGAGTTCTTGAGCGGTCAAGTTTGGCGCATAGCTGCTTCTCGACGGTCCGGCACCGTTAACCACTGTATTGTCTTGGTTCCAGAGCACATTTCCACCGGCATCCAAAACCCGAATTCGATCTGCCGAAAGATTTGCGTGAAAATATCCAGCAAGGTCGAAGGAATTTAGGGTCACCAAACTAGTAGGGGTTCCGGTTAGCTTTACGCGCCCGAAAAACCCACTGCTAGTGGGAAATCCAACATTGTCGAGGTTGCCATAGCCCGAACCCCAATAGGAAAGGTTCGGTTGTTGAAGCACTCCCGCCCCATTTACCGTACTCATTGTCACCGTAATATCCGGTGTCCAGCCGAATCCTTGAACGTATCCATTTCCGGGTGCAGAAGCATTTGAACCCAGATTCGAAGGAATTGCACCGTAGTTGGACAGCCCGAGTGCTGTGAAGTTGATCGTCGTTGCCAAGCCAGAAGTAGTAAGCCCACAAACTAATAAAACTGAGACTATTGATCTTTTCATTAGGATCCTCTCCGTGAGTTTAAGGATTCTCCGCCAAGCTGTCAAGCGCACCGTAGTTATCCCAGGTCTTAAGTCCATCAATTCATGGACGAAGAACTCACCCTAGCAGCAGTACGCCCAAAACGGTCAATTTGACCACAAGAGGTGTAGCGGCGAGATGAACAAAAAGCGTGTTGTTGTAATCGGCGGAAACTTTGCTGGATTAACCGGAGCACTGGAGCTGATGCACATTGCACCCGAGAAAGTGGAAGTGACGCTGATCTCGAAAACAGATCAATTTCTGTTCACGCCTTCGCTCATTTTGCTCCCGTTCGGTTGGCGAGATGCCCAGGATATCACTTTCAATATCCGACCGGTTTTAGAACACTTTCGCATTCGATTTGTCCTTGGAGAGGCTACTCAAATCCTGACTGAACTCAACCAGGTGTGGGTCGTATCGAAAGTTTATGACTACGATTATCTGCTGATCGCAACTGGACCCGAAGTGAATTGGGATGTCGTAAATGGTTTAGGACCAACGAACGGCTTTAGTCACAACATCACAACTCTCGCCGACGCAATACAGACGGGTATGGCATGGCAGGACTTGATCAATGATCCTGGTCCAGTGGTTATCGGTGCGGCTCAAGGAGCAGCGTGTTTCGGTGCCGCATACGAATTCCTTTTCAGCTTTTCGAACGCAGTTCGCAAGCAACGGTTACGAAAACAAATCCCGATTCACTTTGTAACCTCAGAGCCGTTGCTTGGACATTTTGGTTTCGGTGGATTAAAGAACGGCGAAGGAATGTTGAAATTCCTCTTCAAAAAACTCGGAATTGAGGCAACTGTGAACGCTTCGATACTGGAAATTACACCAAAGGAAGTTCGGATTGAGAACGCTGCTCCGATTCCGTCGAAGTTTTCAATGATCATGCCGCCCTTCACCGGCGTTCAGATTGTTCGACAAACAACTGGACTTACTGACGAAAATGGCTTCATCCCAACAAACTCGGGATACCAGCACACCCATTTTAAGAACATTTTTGCTGCCGGCGTCGCTGTTACCGTTAGGTCCAAATGGGTTACTCCCGTTTCGATTGGCGTCCCTAAAACTGGCTTCCCTGTCGAATTGATGGCAAAGGTCGCCGCCCACAACATTCATAACCTGATCAATGGAGAATCGTTGCTAGAACAAAAAGCGTTTGAAGACCTCCCAAGAGTCCGCGTCATGGACGCAGGAAATATGGGGGTGATGATCTTTAGTGAAAAGATGTTGCCACCGAAAAAGCTTGAGACTCTGATCCCTGGACCGCAGGCTTACTGGGCAAGGCTGGCATTTGAAAGGTATTTCCTGTGGAAAATGAGGCAGGGATTTGTTGGGATGCCCTAAGTGACACGTATCAAGGTGTATGATGTTCTGAACACGCGTTCTTTTGTGAAAAGATGATCTCAAAAACAGCGATTCTGATTGGAGTGATGAGTTTGGTTGCAGTTTCGGCGGCCCTATTCAGCGAGCGCGTTGTTGCTCGATCAGATTCAAAGAATACTCGGGTAACGATTATCTACTGGGAGAAGTGGACGGGGCAGGAAGGGGAAGAGATGCGGAAGATCGTGAACGCATTTAACGCCTCACAGGATCGGATATTCGTGAAGTATCTTTCCATTTCCGGAATCGCGCAAAAAACAATGCTTGCCACTGCGGGTGGAACGCCGCCGGATGTTGCTGGAATATGGCAGGAACAAGTATTTCAGTTTTCTGACCTCGGTGCTTTGACCGACTTGACTGAGTTGGCCGACGCATCTAACCTGAACCGCGAATACTATATTCCCGCCTATTACGACGCATTGTCTAACAAAGGGAGACTCTGGGCGTTGCCATGTACGCCGGCCTCGGTGGCACTCCACGTAAGAGCCGATTTAGTTCCCGCTGACGTTGCTTCTCCGGACACATTTCCTACGACACTTGAAGGACTTGACGCTCTCAGCGAGCGAATCAGCAAGAAAAAGCCGAACGGAGCGATTGAACTCGCAGGCTTTTTGCCTTCTAGCCCGGGTTGGTGGCCGTGGGCTTGGGGTCCGTTTTTCGGTGGGAGTATCTTTACCAACAATAAGCCGACCATTGACACCCCGGAAATGCGTCGCGCTTTTAAATGGATCGAGTCTTACTCGAAGAAATTTGGTGCACAGAATGTCCAAAACTTCCAAAGTGGCTTCGGTAACTTTGCTTCCCCACAGGACCCGTTCATGGAAGGCAAAACTGCCACCGAACTAAACGGAAGTTGGAAAGGCAACTACATTCGTGTCTATCGACCAAACACCGAGTGGTTCGCGGTGCCGTTTCCTTATCCAGAAGACAAACCTGAAGAAAAAGGGCATACCGCACTTTCTCAAGATGTGCTTGTGATTCCAAAAGGTGCAAAGCATGTCAAAGAAGCGTTTGAGTTCATTCGATTCGTTCAGCGGCAAGATATGATGGAGCAGTTGTGCATCGGGCACGGAAAAAATTCGCCGCTCAATAAGGTCAGCGATGCGTTTTATGAAAAGCATCCAAATAAATCGATACGACTGTTTGACACATTGGCTCGATCCAGCAAAGCGTATTTTCCACCTCGAACCGGAATTTTTCCGCAGATCAGCAATGAGATCAGCAATGCCTTCCAACAGGTCAACACTGGCACCAAGTCGCCAGAAGAAGCCTTGAAAGAGGCACAAACACGAATCGACGGGCTGTGGAGCACCTATGAGCGGCAGGTGCTGAACTAATGTTTCGAAAACGCGACGCCCGCTATGGTTTTCTATTTGCTCTGCCATGGATTCTCGGATTCACGATCTTCCTCGCCTATCCGCTAATCTCATCATTCATCACGAGCTTTACCAACTTTTCGATTCTGCGACCGCCGAAGTTTGTTGGTCTTGATAACTACGCAGAGTTAGTGCGAGATGAGGTGTTTATTGGTGCGGTTGGAAATACACTACTGTACGCCTTGGGTGCTGTTCCACTGGGAACCGTTGTCGCCATCGGTCTTGCCTTGCTTTTGAATGCAAAAGTGAAAGGAATGGCGTTTTATCGAACGCTGCTTTTCCTTCCGACCCTTGTTCCGATGGTTGCCCAAGCGACTCTTTTTCTCTGGGTATTCAATGGCGATTATGGACTGCTCAACGCTGGCTTAAGGGGGTTAGGAATGAATCCTCCGAACTGGCTTGGAGACCCAACCTGGGCAAAGTGGACACTAGTTCTGATTGCCGTCTGGGGCAGCGGTCATGCAATGATCATCTACCTTGCCGGACTTCAGGATGTTCCTCCGGCACTTTATGAAGCAGCCGAACTCGACGGAGCGAACTGGATTCAAAAAACTCGCCAGGTAACGATTCCGATGATCTCGCCGGTGATCCTGTTCAATGTCATCATGGGAATCATTGGCTCACTCCAGGTTTTCGCGGTTCCACAAGTCATGTTCCCAGGGGGCGCTCCGGCCAGAAGCACTTACATGTTTGCGATGTATCTGTACGACAACGCATTTCAGTATCAGCGCATGGGTTACGCCAGCGCAATGGGCTGGATCATGTTTGTGATCATTCTAATTCTGACCCGCACCGCAACTAAACTTTCCGATAAACACGTGCACTATGAAGCCAACTAAGAACCTAAAAATCGGTCTAACGCACGTTGCGCTCGTGTGCCTGTCGCTCGTGTTCGTCTTGCCATTTCTCTGGATGCTCTCGACTTCAATCAAACCGATTGGGGAAACCATGAGCCAGCCACCACGTTGGATCCCAAGTCAGGTTCTTTGGAAGAACTATCCCGAGGCGATTCTATATGGCAAAGACCAGTTGGGCTACATTCCATTCCTCGTGTATGCCCGAAATACCATTTTGATCACAATCCTTTGTGTCACTGGCTCGGTGGTTTCCAACGCGTTGGTCGGATACTCATTTGCTCGATTGAACTGGAAAGGAAGAGACGCTTTCTTCAATGTGACGATTGCGACGATGATGGTCCCGTTTCCGGTGACGATGGTGCCTTCGTTTACACTCTTTAAGTGGCTAGGCTGGGTCGGCACTTTCAAGCCTCTTTGGGTGCCCGCCTTTTTCGCAAGTGCGTTTTCAATTTTCTTAACCCGACAGTTCTTCAAAACCATCCCGTTTGAGCTTTCTGAAGCAGCAAAAATTGACGGTGCGAGCGAGTTCCGAATCTTTACTGACGTTGTCTTGCCGCTTGCTCGACCTGCCCTCGCGGTCGTGGCTTTGTTTACGTTTATGGGGTCTTGGAACGACTTTCTTGGTCCGCTCATTTATCTTGCCGACCAAAGCTCATTCACGCTCTCTTTGGGCTTGCAGGCTTACCAGACTCAACATGGTGGCACGCCGTGGAATCTTCTAATGGCGGCATCAGTGCTCGTGATCCTGCCGATCATAATCGTTTTCTTCTTCGCTCAAAAGCTGTTTATTCAGGGTATTTCAACCAGCGGTCTCAAGTGACAATCGGTAGAACTCAATCCCATCGAGATCTGTTTCGTTATAGTTCGAAAACTTCTCAAATCCATATGCTTGATAGAGCTTTCCTGCGGACGTGAGTCGCGAAAGTGTGTCCAAAACAATTGAACGATAGCCCGCTGAACGTGCGAATTTGATGCATTCTTGAAGTAGATCTGCACCGATACCGATTCCTCGAAATGATGGTCGGACATAAAGTCGTTTGAGTTCCGCATCGGCATGGAATGGTCGCACTCCAACGCAGCCCGCTGGAACTCCATCGCAGTAAGCAATTAAAATAATCCCGAGAGGCGTCGCATACTTTCCGGGTAGAGATGCGAGTTCATTTTCGAAATCCTGAAAGCAAAGGTCCACTTGTAACCACTCTGCATACTCTCGAAATAACTTTGCAACGCAATCAAAGTCACTTTCAGTAGTGCATTCTCTGATTTCCCAACTTGGCATATTCCTTCAGATTATCTGAATTCCAGAGTTAGCTCGCATGATGGATAGACGCTAGAATCAGGATCAACGCCTGAGCAAGCAGAATGCGAAGTAACATCACGATCGGATAGACCGTGGCGTAACCAACGGCTTGGGCGTTGGCATTTGGTGCGAGTCCATTTGCGAATGCAAGCGCAGGTGGATCAGTCATCGAACCGGCACATAGCCCAGTGAAGGTCAGATAGTTCACCTCCTGCGATGGTCTCGACGCCCAAGCCATGATGATCAGTAGCGGAATGAGCGTAATAGAGGCACCCATCGCCAGCCAAGTAACTCCTTCCGAACTTGTTAAGACGGAAAGGAATTGCTTAACTGCCTTCAGACCAACGCTCGACAGAAAAAGAATGATGCCGAGCTCTCTGAGAGCAAGATTTGCCCCATACGGTACGTAGGTTGAATACCGAGAGTGGTTGGCGTATCTTGAAAAGAAAAGAGATGCAAGCAGTGGTCCTCCTGCCATACCTAGCTTGAGCGGAGAGGCAAGACCGGGGATGGAGATAGGGATGCCTCCGATGAATACCCCGACGGCAAGGCCGACAAAGATTGGGAAAAACTGAAAATGGGCGAGGTCTTTCGGACGATCACCGAAGCGACTGCCAAGGAGCTTGATTGCCTCGGAATCGCCGACGACTCTGACGCGGTCTCCGAGTTGGAGAACGATTCCGTGGGAGGCAGTAAACTCGACGTCCCCCCTGCGAACCCGGGTCACTTGAATTTGGATCGGGAGCTCATGCAAAAGCGCATCGAGCGGTTTTCCAATTGCCTTCGGAGAAGTCACGATCAGGTCTTTGGTGGTGAGTTCGCTCTTAAGGTCCTTCAGATCCACTTCGATCTCTCGACCGACGATGAGCGTGAACGCTTTGAGAGCCGATTCTTCTCCTACCGCCTTGAGAACATCTCCCATTTTCAGTCGGATATCTGCTGACGGCAAAGTAACAAGTCCGTCTCGCATGAAGCGAGCGATGACGATACCGAGATCAGACTCAGCTGGAATTTGGTCTATGGCAATTCCCTCTAGATTCGGGTTTTCGACGATGAGACTCAGCGAAGCAATTTTCTTCTCCGTCTGTCGGCGGAGTTCTATTAGTTTTGCCTCTGCCTGTTGAGGAGAGGTTTTGAAAAACACTCTCGCAAATACGATGGAAACAATCGTTCCCGCGATTCCAAACGGGTAAGCAATTGCGTAACCAAGAGTGGGGTCGGAGAAACTTGACGCGTTTGCCAAGCTGGCGAGTGCTTCTTTTGCCGCACCAAGTGCAGGCGTATTTGTCGTTGCGCCGCTGAGGATTCCTACTGCAGTTTCCATCCGCACCCAGCCCAGTAGGACAAAAAGTGCGGCGAGGAGAGTTCCGATGAGCGTGGCAGAACAGGCATAGGCGCAGAGCTTTAGCCCGTTCAACTTAAACGCTCCAGCCAGACTCGGTCCCACATGAAGACCGATCATATACACGAACAACACGAGTCCAAAGTCTCGCAGGAACTCAAGAATTTCTTTGTCCACGTTAACGCCGAGGGCCGAGAGAGCAAGACCGGCGAACATGACACCCCCGATTCCAATTCCGATTCCTTTCACCTGGATCCTGCCGATGAGCAGACCAAAGAAGGCCGCTACCGAGACGGCGATAATCGTGTTAGTGATCGAATTTGTCGAAAAAGTGATTTCAATAAGAGGTGTCATGAAGGGTCATATCGGGTTTCTTACACCATTGTAAGGGTTACAAGTCGCCGTCGACTTCCCACTTTTCCGGGGATCTCCATAGACCCGATAAGATGAGTTCTCGCATCCAGATGAACTCTTTAGGAAGCTTGTCATACATCTTTGCAAATAAGTCTTCGTGAGAAAGGACTTCCTCTTTCCAGCTTTCGCAATCGATCGACATCACTGACTTGAATTGATCAATCGAAAAGTCGAGTCCGGTCCAGTCGATATCTTCGTAATGCGGTACCCAGCCAAGCGGACTTTCTACCGCAGACACTCGCCCATGGACCCGTTCGACTATCCAACGGAGGATTCGAAGGTTTTCACCGAATCCCGGCCAGACGAACTTTCCGTTTTGATCCTTTCGGAACCAGTTGACGCCAAAAATCCGAGGAGGATTTGGCAAGGTTCGACCAAAGTTGAGCCAATGGTTAAAGTAGTCGCCCACGTGGTAACCCATGAAAGGGAGCATGGCGAATGGGTCTCGGCGAACCACCCCAACTTGACCGAATGCGGCCGCTGTCGTCTCTGACCCCATGGTTGCGGCAAGATAAACCCCGAAGTTCCAGTTGAATGCTTGGTAGACCAATGGAACGGTTTTGCTTCTTCTACCCCCGAAGACGAACGCCGAGATCGGCACACCGGAGGGGTCTTCCCATCGGTCGTCGATAACCGGGCACTGAAAAGCAGGTGCAGTAAAGCGGGCGTTCGGATGAGCGGCAGGCTTTCCAGACTCTTTGTCATAGGGTTGACCGTGCCAGTCGATGAGTCCGTCTGGCACTTCTTTGGTCATGCCCTCCCACCAGACGTCTCCGTCTGGCGTCAGAGCGACGTTGGTAAAGATCGTGTTTTCCCTGATCGACTCCATCGCATTTGGGTTGGTTGCATAGTTTGTCCCTGGCGCGACGCCGAAGAAACCGGCTTCTGGATTGATCGCGTGAAGCTGACCGTGTTCGTCTGGCTTGATCCAGGCAATATCATCACCGACACAGGTCACTTTCCACCCTTCAATCGCCTTCGGCGGAATCATCATCGCGAAGTTCGTTTTGCCGCAAGCTGAAGGAAATGCGGCGGAAACGTAAGTCTTTTCCCCTTCCGGGCTTTCGACGCCGAGGATGAGCATATGCTCCGCGAGCCAACCTTGTTCTCTGGCCATGTTCGAGGCGAGCCGGAGGGCGAAGCACTTCTTCGCCAGCAAAGCGTTTCCGCCATATCCTGACCCATACGACATGATGAGATTTTCTTCTGGGAAGTGGCAGATGTATTTGGTCGTTGGATTGCAAGGCCACCGAACATCCTCTTGTCCAGGCTGAAGTGGCGCTCCTATGGAGTGGAGGGCCTTCACGAATGGTCCGTCTCCTAACGAATCGAGAACCTGTCTCCCCATTCGAGTCATGATTCGCATGTTTACAGCGACGTAAGCACTGTCTGAGAGTTGAACCCCGATTTGAGCGATTGGTGAACCGACGGGTCCCATGCTGAACGGGATGACGTACAGGGTCCGCCCTTCCATACATCCTTCAAATAATCCGTTAAGGGTTGCCTTCATCTCTGCAGGGGCGATCCAATTATTTGTCGGTCCAGCGTCGCTCTTTTTGATTGAGTTGATGAATGTCTTATCTTCTACCCGAGCCACATCGCTTGGGTCCGACCATGCTAGATAACAATTCGGTCGAAGTGCTGGATTCAGCTTACGGAATGTTCCGGCTTCAACAAGTTCTTGGCAAAGCTGATCGTATTCGGCCTCCGAACCGTCGCACCAATGAATCGCCTTTGGTTTCGTCAGCTGAGCAACTTCTTCAACCCAATCAATGAGTGTCTGATTCCGTGTAGTAACTAATGTGGCAACCATACACATTCATGTTTCCACGGGATGGGTAGAAACGAATTGTCAAGTGGTTGAAACCAATGACCTAGGAATGATTGACATCGTTGACTGCTATTCTAAATCCAAAAAGCGATCGAACGGATTTTGGTTGGCGAAAAACTGCGTCAGTTGCTTCTTGTTTGCGTGCCCGTCTGCCCAGGCAATGACGGCGTTGTTCATTGCGTTAGGATCGGGGATGCCCCAGCAGTCGAAGCCGGCGCCGCCGCTGAGGTTGTAGTAATCAGACGGTCGAAGCAAAAACTTACCGTCGTCGCCGCACCATGAGCCGGTTACGGATGACTTGGCGGTAACTAGGGAGACCGTATTTGCTGGATCCTGTAATACCGTCGAACTCACCGATTGCTGGGCGTCTAGGTTGGAAAAATCCAATGCCAATGACGTGAGGTATCGAACGTTGTAACCGAAATGGCTAGTTGGAGAACCGTTTGAATCGGTCGGCTTGACGCCGCTACAAGGGCAGAGCCAGACTTGCTTGTTTTTCACATACGGATCGATCATGTCGTGCCAAATGACAACACTGGTTGGGGTTCCGTAGGCCCCCAGGGGGAACAGGTCTTCATTGTCGGTTTGGTACATCACGAAAGACGTGTTTAACTGACGCAGATTTGAGAGACAGGAGGCGGCCTTTGCCGCTTGCTTAGCTTGGGCAAAGACTGGGAAAAGGATTGCGGCTAAGATCGCGATGATTGCGATGACGACCAGAAGCTCTATTAACGTGAATGCGCGGCGCATCAGTGCATCTCCTTGTCGCCCAGTAGTCGCTGTATAAAGGCGATTTGACCTGTGTGCCAAACCGTATTCCAATAGTGCGCAACAAGAGCTTCTTTAAGCGTTGTTTCAACTCCCCAAGGAGCCAAAACGGTTTCGTTTAGCTTTTCATCGGGAAACTCTCGGATCGCTTCGATCAATTTTTCGGTATTGAATCGACAAATCTTTTCGCACTCTTCTAATGAGGTCCACTCTTGCCGCTCCTTTCTGGCTCTCATGAATAGTTCGGGAGTGAAGACTACGGATTCGCCTTTTAGCATTTTGGTGAACGCCTTTGGCACTTGCGCGCATTCTTGAAGTTGATCAAGCACGGAACGTGCGTCGTCTGCGGGTTGCCATGTTAATTTATCGGCAGGAATCGCGGCTGCGTTCCGAAACAATCCATCTACTGCTTGCTGAGTGAGTTCAGCAACAAAGTCTTGCACTCTCACTCAGCAAACGTTACCCGCTTAGAAGTCGCCGCCGAAGTCTCCGCCACCAAAATCGCCACCGCCGAAGTCAAAACCGCCAGAGTCTCCCCGCCGAAATCGAAATCGCCGGAGCTATCGTTACCAGCATCGAATCCGAAGTCGCCGCTATCGCTATTTCCGAAGTCACTTCCGTAGTTTCCACCGCCGAAGTCGCTACCGCCGTAGTTGTTATTGATAATGGTGGTGCCGCCATAGCCATAGCCGTAACCGCCGCCAAACAGTCCTCCACCCCAACCATAGCCGTAATGTGGTGTGAAGGCGTGGGAGATGGCACTGATGGCCATGAGGTTCCAAAGAAAATCTCGGGAGTCGTAGTCACGGTATGGATCGTAACCCCGAACGCCATACCAGGGGACAAAGCGATCGCCTTGGTACTGTCCTCGTAGTTGCGGCATTCGTCCCGCCATTAGTTCGTCCCGCTCTTCGGGCGTCACCATGACGGTCTTTCTTGAACCGCCAAAGTTGATTTCGACTGGAACAAGCTGATCCGAAGGCATCGAAGAGAAGTATGAAACCCCTTGAACTGGCTCGAATAATGGTGCTCTTTGTTGGTCAATGATCGGCGGAATTGTAAATGCAACTCCGGTTCCGCCTGTTGCCGCTTCGACTTGGGCTTTAGCTGAGTCGAAATCAGCTAAGACTAGGCCAAATGCACGGCGAGCGGCTTCGTAATCTTCCGCAGTTTTGGATCGATTGAGACTGGAAAGTGCGGAATCAAAGTTCTGCCCCATTCGCTCTCGATATTGACGCACTGCAAGTGCCGGTTTCGCGTCACCTAAAAGTCCATCATAGCTGTCCAGATAGCTGAGTGCCTCTACAGCTTTCGACTTCATTTCTTCAGCCATTCGCTTCGCATTTGCAATCTTCTTTTTCTTGTTTGCAGCCATCACTGCGATGACGATGCCCGCTATTGCGAGCGGAAGCATGATGCAGATCAATCCGCCCCAGATACTGCCGCTGGATTTTGCTCCGCTAATCGGTGCGGAAGATGATCGACTGGGGGCTGCGTTCAGTTCGGTGCGTACCGACTGGGCTAAGTTTGTGACCGCAGGAGTAAAGTCGCTGGCGGTCGCTCTTTTTGCTGCCGCTCGGTTCAATTCATCGAGTTTTTTCGGACTCAGTTTGGAGTTGTAGGCAGAAATCCCTTTCCTTGTGAGAACGATGGTGATTCCTTGCGAACCACTGTTGAGCTTGCTCTCTGCGACGTACTTTGTAAACTCGTTACGGCGCTCATCGCCTCCTCGGACCCACTTTCCACCGAGACCTGGCACGACCAAAACATTCAATTGATACGGATTCAGACCTTTGGCAACCGCTTCGATCATTCCTTCATCGACTTTTCCGCGCATCGAATCATGCACCCAAGTCGTTTGTGACTTGAGGGCGCGATAAGCATCTTCTGGATTTCGATTTTGGGCAACGACCGAGGTCGCAAGAACGACGGACAGAACTCCGAGCGTGATTGTGCGCATCTTTACAACTTATGATACGGCAAATCGAGGATTGAGGATTCAGGTGGGAGGATTGAGTGTTGAGGATTGATTATTCAGTTTTCAGTTTTGGGATTTTTGGTCTAGACGGATTGTTCTCTCTGCTTTCCGGATTGCTAGTTCTTTTATTTTCGAATCTATCGGAAACGTCGGTTGAATGTCCGACAGAGTTCGAATCAGTTCGTTGGAGAATTTGATGAGCTGACTCTTTACAAGAGTCGGATTCTGTTCCGTTTCTTTTGCAAACGTTTCCCAATTGTATGGCATCACTTTCTCAGCCTCATATTCTCCACCAATTTTCATAGCCATCTTAGTTGAGAGTCCAGGATAGATTTCGGTCGAGAGCAGATCGTACAGAGGAGAAAGTGAAAGACCCTTCTCGCGATAGAGAATTGAGAAATTCTTGGCATGAGCATCGTTGTTTCCAATCAGGAAGTTGAAGAAGACCGCTCTGTTCAACTCCAAAATATCTTTGACCGGATTTTGAAATTGGGCTCTGATAAGCGAGTAGATTTGGGCGAATTTCGGTCCACCTTCCCGCTGATATTTACGTTTTGATTCAATTCCAAACGCTTGGCAAAAATCCTCTTGATGGAGTCTTTGAATCGTTCCGTCAGTTTCCAGAATTCGGTCAAATCGCTCGACGGATAAGAAGTTTGAAGATTCACCGAGCAGCTGAACTTTGGCAACGTTCAAACCCATTTTCTCGGCTAACTTAAGACAGAAAAACTCGTTCTGGGCTGAGTCAGGATATTCTCGGATGCTTGGTTTGATGATATGAGTGCCGGGTGAATCTGAGAGAGGGATCCAGAGTTCGCCACCATCAATCTTGAGACTCACTTTTGCTTGGGCACCAGCGAGCGACATTCGGGTTTCTCCGTCAATCGCAAAAAGTGGGTTCCTTGGGATCTGGTTTAGAAAGGCTTCTACCTTTTCTTTCGGAATTTTCTTGTACGAGTTGCTTTCGCTTTTCCTTTCATCGTTCGGAATCGTTAGCGCACCGATTGTTTCGCCAGCGAGGGAGCCGAGAAGTGCGAATGGATTATCTTCACTCACTCCTTTTGCTCGGGCGATTTTTGATCGCTGCCCTTCTTCGGGCAATATCCCGTCAAAGTAGGCGGGACTCTCGAACAGATCGTCTTTAAGGGGAAGTGAGAGGGATATTGCAAAGCCGTTTTTGCGCCACTCTTCGGCATATCGAAAACTCATGCGGCCGGCGGACTGGATCAAAGTGCCGACGTTGAGGGTTTTGAATTGAACTTTCAGCTCTTTCATTTGAATTCAATCCGTAGCCCGAGGACTTGTAGCACTTTGAGGGTTAACCCAATTTGACAGGTTGGCTTCCCTTTCTCAAGGTCCACGATGAACCGAATACCCGAGCCGGCGACCATGGCGACTTGTTCCTGCGTTAGACCAAGCTCCTGGCGTTTCTGTTTGACTGCACTTGCGAGTTGCGTGACTTCCATCTTCCCGTACGGTAAATTTTAGTCGATTTTTGATCGAAATGGATGGATGTCTTCCCGAACGGGAATAAATTAGCGGAAATGGACCGAAACGACGATAAATCTTCCCTATCGGGAATGTTTAGGATAAAAGCTGGTGGTGAGTGCAGGATTCGAACCTGCGTAGGCTCTCGCCGACAGATTTACAGTCTGTTCCCATTGGCCACTCGGGCAAACTCACCACGTTAGGGAACAAAGAGTATACCCATATTTAAGATTTCCTAGATTTGTATTCACCAATACATCGGAACATTAAGAATGTGGCGTAGAACCTGGATGCAATGAGTCTGATTACAATCGCATACCACAGCGGATATGGACATACCAAGAAGGTTGCCGAGTCGGTCGCAAAAGGCGCTTCCGAGCAGCCCGGAACCGAAGTCGTTCTTCTCGACGTCACCGAAGTCGAAAATCCGATCGGAGCCTTCGCGAACGGCTGGGATCTGCTGAACGCTTCCCATGGCATTATTTTTGGAACTCCAACATACATGGGTGGACCAAGCGGACCGTTTAAGATGTTTGCCGATGCGACTTCGAAAGCCTGGTTCACCGGAGCTTGGAAGGACAAAATCGCCGCAGGATTCACGAACAGTCTTTCGAACGCTGGCGATAAAAATAGCACTCTTAACTACTTGGCAACCCTTGCGGCTCAGCAAGAGATGATTTGGGTTAGCCTTGGAATCAAGAATAACTTCGTTGACACTAACAAGAACGGTTACTACCTTGGACTCGGGACCCAAAGCGATAACGTATCGGCTGAGGAAGCACCAAGAGCGGATGAACTCGAAACTGCTCGACTGTTTGGCGCGCGCGTAGCTCAAGCCGTCTTACGCTGGAACAAGTAACTAAGGCGCCAGCCACTCATGTCCGTCGGCGGTGAATCGACATCGCCGACCACCTTGAAAAGCAAGGCTCAACACATCTAGCGTTTCAACGTGAGTTCGAATGACGGAGAAATTCGCAAATCCTTGCTCAGATTCTTCTTCTGTAGGCTCGCGTTGTTCAAGCCCGGCCGGAAGGTTTGAACACTCCGGCTCGCAGACATCACTTGGAGCCAGTGGAGCAAGATAGCATCGTCTCGCAAGCAGTTGGGATTTTGACCATGCCTCCTCCGCCACGGCATCCATATGATGAACACGTGTCGTACCACTAATTCTCAATTGAAGCTTATCAGCGAACGAATAAAAGAGCCACGACGCAAACTCCTGTTCTCGGCACTCGATTGCCTTTGGAGATCGGATATCGGCATGACATCCGATCTGATTTTTCTGGGCGTACCGTAGCGTTACAATTCTGAGTGATGGCTGACCGTTACTAAGCGTGGCGAGTGTAGCGGCTCGAAATGCATGTTTTCGGTTAGAGACTGCAGAAGACAATGAGTCCCATGCAAGATCATAAAGTTCCTTAGCAGCCGCTTCCACGTTGCTTATTCTGACATCTGTTCTTTGAAGAACCGAGCGGTGAGTTCAGCCGCTTCTTTTGGATATTCATGACCGCCGTCATAAATGTAATGAGTCACCGACGAATTGTTTTGACCTTGCCACCGAGTCGCTCCTGGTGCCCACTCAGTACCGGGACCGGTACATCCGAGATTCTGTTTCACTCGATTCACCGACCGCAGTTGCATCGGGAATTTGACCAACTCGTCATTTTTGCCTGAGATGTGTAAAACCGGGATCTGTCCAGTGCCGTTTGCGGCTCGGCCGCCGGCTCCACTCGGTGCTATCGCACGGAACTGGTTGGGTTTCATTTGCCAAAGGAGATAGGTGAAACCTCCACCATTGCTATGCCCGGTTGCAAAGATTTGTTTATGGTTGACAATTGCTTTGGTATCTAGCCATTTTAGTACGGACTCGAAGAATTTAACATCCCGATCTTCATAGTCTCCGGGGGTCCGCTGCCAACCGTTTTTCTTCCCTTCCGGATCAGTCAACTGGCCTTTCGTAGGTAAACCTTGCATGTAAACCGAGATTGCCTGCGGAATTTGCTCGTGCATTCTAAACGCTCGCGATGCATTTCGCATGTTTCCCCCATGACCGTGAAATCCGAAAATGATCGGACGAGGATTAGCATCCTTAGTCTTTGGAAAGTAAACCAAGAACTGTCTCTGGACACCATTGACGTCAAGGTTTACGGGTTCGAGAGTTGATGTTTGTGCGATAAGCGTTGAGAGAGCAAGAGCGATCATTTGGAAGCGAAAACGACCCTAATTTCCAGATGTTCGGTTACCAGGGTCTAAAGTCGCATCCCACTTTTGCTGATCGCTCAGTGCCCTCCAATCGGAGATGAGTGCCAGCGGGCGGAGGCACCCGAGACAATAGGTTCGGGTGCCGTCGAGTTTGCATTCTTGCCGGCATGGGCTCGGACAAGGCAGCTGATCCTGTTGATTAGTTCTTTTTCGCACGTCGTCGAGAGAGAGCGGCAACACCTAGTCCGAGGATTGCCAAGGTCGCGGGTTCTGGCACTGCGGCGACAAAGTTTGTGCTCGGAGCAGTGGCGACAAAGTTTGGTGCCCAACTCCAGCCATCCCAGCTATTGTTCGCTACGGTGCGTCCACCCATTCCTACCGATGAGCTGTTCCAACTCGTCGGAGCGGAGGCAGAACCATCGGCGAGATAGTAAGCAAGGTAACCCGTAGAACCTGGATTGAACCCTCCAACGTTGTTCCCTTTGAATGAAATACCGGTCAGCGCATCTCCGAAAGAGAATGATGTCTTTTGAATTGACAAACCCGAAACTGGGTCAGCAGCAATTGCTTCGATCATCTGTTGTCCAGTGACCGTGCCGTTGAACTGAAAACCCCAAACGTAAGAAGGTCCACCGTT
>JAZKJV010007482.1:0-65326 GCA_037367405.1 Ottelia alismoides | reverse complement strand
CTCACGGCTATCGGCTGCCGCGGCTGTCTACGATCCGATTGCAGCTACGTTTAGTGTGGTCCGGCTAGTGGACTCACAGGCTGGATTGTCTGCGCTCAAGACTGCCAACGAAAACCGCGTGCTCTGGGACTTCAGGCCAGAGAGCTTGCCAGAGGTAAACTATCCTGCCCAGGCTGCTGTCACGTTCCAGCGTATTCCAGGCAATGGCCCGTCCCCTTGGCTCGAGCCATCGGACCTCGAGACTGTTGCAGTGGACTCGCGCGGTACTCCAGGCACGATCTGGCCGATAGCCGACACGATGTTCAGTTGGGACGACAACGCATCCCAGCGAGCTGCAAGAGCTGCAGAGATCGGCCAGGCACTCAAGGGACTGCTCAAGCCAATTGCAGAGCCATGGGGCACGGTCTACGCTGGCGCGCTCGAGTTCCAATGTGGTTCGGAAGTCACTTCCGTGCAATGGATCAGCGATGGCTCTAGGGGAATGCAGACAGTTGTACGACATGCGTACAGCGAAATCGATTGGCCCAAACTGCCAACGATCTTTGGCGGTACCGGTGGCGGCGGCAGCCGCATTCGCTTCAAAATCGTCGATGTCATCTGCTATGGAACTTCGATCTCGCAAGTATTCGCTGAAGTGACGCACTACACCGGACCGTGCAACACCGACCCGCCAGGCATGGACCCGTACACTGGTTACGTCGAGCTGGAAGATACGTGCGTGCTGGAATACTACACGATCGATTTTCTGACTGGAGCCACCAGCGGAACTCCAGCTACTGGCAGCGCGACCTACTTCTACCCGACCGGCAGTTGCGAAGGTGTGTGGCTGATTGATTCCATCTGCGGTTCTCCGGAGTGTAACGACTGATGCTGGGCCCACAAATCGGATTCGGACCGATCTGGCTGCAAAAGCCGCGGAGCAAGTTTCTGCGATGCTCCGAACTGCACACCCAGCCGTGCGATGTCGAGGCTACCGATCAGTGCTGTGCGGTGATTCCGTGCACGTACTGTCTACGCCTGGAGTCGTATGGCCAGACGGGCGACGATGCACCATTCGGCTTGGCGGAGTTCGATACCGATAGTTGGTCCGGCACCGTCGGCGGCCACCTAGTCACGCTGTACTGGCGGAGGAATCAATACACTGGCGTTTGCGAGTTCGCAGTCTTGTTCGACGGCGAGGAGGTTGCGGCGGTCGATTGCGAATCGGGCAGTTGTCGCGATTCATCAGGATCGGCCGACGTAGGCGAAGATCGGACGCTGTTCTGGGAACGCCTGGTGTCTCACCCGCTGAAGTATCGCAAGGATGACGACGGATGCACGACCTGGTTCTGTGGCTCGTGCGAATGCACTTGCCAGGAACTGTGTGCGCGGGTCGGCAGGTTTACCGGCACGCTGACGATCGATCCCTACGCCAGCGAGTGCGATCCGCCAGTCTGGTCAGGCGCAGTGGAAACAGCCACGGAGACGATCGAAGCGGAGCTGTATCTGTATCGAGGCGAGTACGATGGCCAGTGTTACCTGGCCGGCCAAATCCGCGGCGAGAGTGTTGGGCCAGTCCTGATCACCGACTGTAAACAAATCAACGTCACGTTCGAGTTGTACGACGGCCTGATCGTCCAGATCACGTGCAAGGAATGCGGATGCCCGGTCGATAACGTCTGTACGAAGGGTTGCTGCTATCCGCACCAGCACAACACGCCAGTGGGCGATGTGATGCTGCCGATTCCGTTTGAGATCTCCGCACCAGGTTGCTACGAGGCGAACGGATACCAGGGCGTTTTCCAACCGATTGGCATCGGGTTTAATCCAGCAAGCCGCTGCGGGACGTGCAACTACTACGAGAGTGATGATCAAATCGCCATCCAAGCTTCTGGGCTAGTGAACAGTGGATTATCTTGTCTCCCATCGCCCGTCGTGCTTAGGTTTTGCTTTGGCCTGGAATGTCTTGGCGCGGATGAGAACGCATGCTGTGAGGGCATTCGGCTGCTGGTCGGCTCGATCTATCCGTTTGCTGGTGCAACGTACGAACCGGACTCGCCGTTTGGCTCGTTGTGTCCGTGGATCCGACGTATTGCGCCACTGACCTGCATGTGCAGTGACGAGGATGGATTCAGCGATCATGACAAAAACGGCTTCAGCGCCGTCTATCCGCTCGACTCACTATCGTTTGCATGCGATGAAACGTACACCGACGGAGTTTGCGCCGGCCAGTCGATTTGTCCGACTCCATTGGCGTGTTCTTTCGCTGGGGCTACACTGTCGATATGAGCGAGCAGTGCCAATGCAAACTCGGTGACGTATGCGCAAGGCGCGGCCAGGTAATGCCCAAGGTCCACTGGGATAAGTGCCAAGCTGGAATGGTCGATCACCTCGACCAGCTATATGCCAGACGTATTGAGCACAAGCCCGACCCGATTCGGCACACGGCCCCCGCAAGCAACGCCTGGCTACAACTTGTGCATGGGCTCTGGGCGGAGTTTCACACTTACGCTACGACAAAGTGGCATGCGACGGTCGAAGAGCGAAGGGCTTGGTTTGCTGAGTGGCTGTCCAGGGTGCCGAACAAGTTCGGATGTTCATGCCGAGATCACTTCACTGAGCTTGTAAAGCTGCACCCGCCAAACTTCGATTCACCTGTGCAGTTCTTTGCATCCAGTGTGCGGTTGCACAACGAAGTCAATCGAAAGCTCAGTAAACCTGCACTCAGCTATGCCGACGCGATGCACGCCAATGGTATCTGCGTGAAGGATGACTGGTCGTTCGAGTCTGAGCCACCGCAGATTAGCGAGCCCGCATCTGCACCAGCTAGAGCCCGCCCTGCCCCACACAGGCCAAGACCGCCAATTCGCAAGGCAACACCAGTACGATCTAGCAGGCGTTCCCCAGGTAGTGCATTCAGGTACACCGGCGGGCAAGTTCGGTTTGTAACCAGTGCGCAATTCCAAGAAGACATTAAGCTACTGGTATCGAAGATTCCACCAGACATAACGGCGATCGCGGGCGTAGCCAGATCCGGACTGAGCGCGGCGACCATGCTGAGCATGTACCTTCATCTGCCCATGATCACGATACGCCAAACCATGAACGATATTGTGCCGACTGGAAACGGCTGGCGACTGGGCGGATCCAAGCACGTTGACCCCAAGGGTAAGATACTTGTGGTCGATGACACGGTAATGACCGGCAACTCGATCAAGGCGATTGCACCGCTGGTTGAGCGAGAGTTGCGCAATGCCATGTACGCGGCGGTATACGTCAATCCTCTTGCCTTACGAAAGCCAGACATCTGGGCAGTCGATCTGGGCTGGCCGCACTTGCTTGAATGGAACCTGTTCAACTCCATACTGTCACCATCCATGGCCGTGGACTTCGACGGTGTGCTCTGCCGCGATTGCCCACCAGGTGCTGATGATGATGGACCGCGATACCTCGATTTCATCCGCAACGCTCAGCCGCTCTACGTTCCCCGTCGAGTGCCTATTCCGCTCATCGTCACGGCTCGCATCGAGAAGTATCGGGTTGAGACTGAGGAATGGCTCAGGCGGCATGGAATCAACTGGCAGCGATTGGTGATGCACCCAGCGGCAACCTTACAGGAACGTCAACGAGACGACATTCCAGCTTTCAAAGCCAGGCACTATAAGGAGTGGGCGTCAAAGCATCGCGCCGCGCCCGGTCCGATCATCTTCTGCGAATCTGAGGACTGGCAGGCTAGACGCATTGCTCAACTTTCGCAACTGATGGCTATTTTGCCCGCACACTGCCGGGGTGTATTGATGAAATCCAGGGGGCCACTTGTTGGCTTGCAGTTCATTAGCTACGCCCAGCTTGCGTACGACATTCTTATGTGGTCCAGTGCGTTTCCCAAAAGCTACTATCGCGCCGTGATTGGTATACCGCGATCGGGCTTGACGTGTGCTCATATGCTGAGTGTACATCTCAACTCACCATGCACTGCTTTACACGCCAGGGAGTTTCGACAGTCAACTGGCAGGCCGATTGTTTTTGGCCAAGGCCCGTATCTGATAGTTGACGATACCGTTAGCTACGGCACCACAATGAAAGAAGTGCGGGACCAGGTTAAAGGTATATCTGCTGAGTTTGCCGCAGTGTACGTTCGAGATGGGGCTCGATCGTCTGTAGACCATTGGTTTGGTAGGCACGAAGAACCGGACTGGCTGGTGATAACTGAGTGGAACTGGAACAAGCACCAGGACGCTGAGTACATAGCAGTCACCGCAGATGTAGGAGAGCTGGGCTATGATCTTAACCCAAAATTCGATTGCGTTTACCAGTCCACTCGCGATGCGCTGGCGTATAGGCATTCATTGGCAGCGGTCCTGTTTGCGGTACACGACTGCCAGGCGCTAGCTGACGAATGCGGCAAGCCAGTGATCGATGCTCGCGCAATGAAGGTCTATTCACCCGGATACCACCATGGAACGTGAGCAAGTGCTGATGATCGCTGGCGAGCTTCCTGGCCAGACATGGTATTGGGAGCTGGCATGGCTGTACGACAACCTACGGGCTTCACGCAGGCATCTCGAGATTGGAACGTACGGCGGGCGCAGCATGTTTGTCAGTGCTCACGCTATGGGTGAGGGTGAGTTGTTCACCGTCGATGCGATGCACTGCGAACGTGGCGTCCCGCCCGACCTAATCGCAACGATAGCCAAGTCGGCAATCGCTTTTTGTCCACCGAAAGTGCAGATCTCAACAGTACATTTGACTTCACTTGAGGCAGCCAACTTGATCGAGGGTAGCTTCGATTCTGTCTTCATCGACGGCGATCACGCCTACGATTGCGTGGCTGGCTGACATCGAGACGTGGTTGCCCAGACTGCGGCCAGGCGGGCTTATTTGCGGACACGACTACTGGCCGAATCACTGGGGCGTCATGGAGGCCGTCAACAAGCTGGTCCGAGGCTTTGAGGTAGTGCCCAACTCTCGCATCTGGTGGGCTCGGGCTTAACCAATTTCCTGGTGTCGGCAATATGGCACCATTTTGGCACCGTGCGGCCTTTTTTGACGCGTTTTAAACCGGCCGGCGCGGGTCCTGGCACCAAAAACACCAATAAATACAGGGTATTTTGATGGGTTTTCATCACTTACAAAGTAGATGTCGGGGGTTCGAGTCCCTCCTCGCCCACTAAAATCCCTGGAAAATACGCAGGGTTTCTCCGGTGCCCCAAATTCTTGGCACCAACTTGGCACCAAACCAAATTCAATGACCGATGGTGTCCAGGCTGGTTTGAGCATATCAAGTTACTATGCGCAAGCCCTTCTATCGCAAATCTCATAACTGTTGGTACGTCAAAGACTCATCGGGCAAGTTCATTCGCTTGGACCCCAATGAGGAAAAGGCGTTCACGCTCTGGAACCAGATGCTGGCCGTCCGTTCGATCAACGATCGGTCATCATTCGCCGTGGTAGCTGAGGCTTACCTGCAGGAGCACGAGAGCCTCTTGGCCCCGGCGAAGTTCGATATGGTCGGTGGATACATCGCAGCTTTCATCCCTGCAGTCGACGGGTTGATGGCTCTCGAGATTACTCCCGGTTTGGTCGCGCGGTGGCTGGCCGAACCTAAGCCAGGTAGGCTCAAAAAGAACGGCGAGCGAGGGCAATCGCGATGCTGGGCTCAGTCAACTAAGCGTGACGCTGCAGGGGCAATCAAGCGGGTGTATCGCTGGGCTCACGGTACCGGCCGAATCAGCCGAAATCCGCTATTCAACTTCAGTGTTCCTGAGGGGGCGCCGCGGTTGGTCACTGTCGCGCATGATGCTCACGAGCTGTTAGTCAAAGAGATGCTGAAGCTGGTGGACGATCGATCGTTTGCGCACTACCTGATTGCTTCGGAAGTGCGGAGCCAGGCCACAGCAGATCCGCGAAGTGACGCGCGATCATGTGCTGCCAGATTACAGCGCCTGGGTATTTGGTGCGGATAAGCATAAGACGGGCAAGAAGACTAAGCGAAAGCTGGTGGTGTACCTTCCGCCATGCCTGCAGACGTTGACTCGCATCCTGATGTCAGCCGAGCACAATCGATCGGAGTATCTGTTCACCAATGCCGACGGGCACCAGTGGAAAAAAGATACGGTCGCACAACGCATTAGGCGATTGCGTAAGCGGTTCAACCTGCCGAACAACCTGGTGGCCTACGCCTACCGTCACACCTTCGCCACCGAAGCGCTGTTAGCTGGAAATCACATCGCGACGGTCGCAACGCTTATGGGCCATACTGACACTAGGATGGTGGCTCAGCGTTACGGGCATCTTGACCAGCACAAGCAACATCTTATTGAAGCCACCGCCAGGGCAGCTGCGAGACGATTCGCGAATTAGGTTCACAGTTTAACGCCTCTGCGCTTGGCAAACCGTTCAAGTATGGGCAAACCTGGGACTTTCGGAGGCGTTGGCTTGGGAGCGTGCTCATTGGTCGATGGTTGAAACGTCGAGCGGGCGCAAGTAGGCATCGATGTCTTTCTGATCGAACCGCCAGTGCGAGCCGAGCTTGAGCGCCCTGACCTCTCCGGAGCGAGCGAGATCAAGCACGAATGTTTCGGAGCAGTTCAATTGCTCCGCGACTTCCTTGGTTTTGAGGAGTGCCATCAGAACAGCCCCATCTGTACGGGTACTGGTTCGACATCGACAGCAAGAAAGATTCGACCGTCAGCCCGACGCTGGATCCTACCGTCGGTGATGAGTTGCTCGAATGTCGATAGCCACTCGTCGATTGTAGCGTTAGGCCACTCGCAACCGCATCTTGCCAGGTTGACCAGTTCGCGAGCTGCTTCGAGTGGTTCAGTCCAGCCAGATCCGCGAATAAAACGCAAGGGCTGGTTTCTTTGAGAGAGTTCAAGATTACCTCCGGCTTTCGTCCTAAAAGCCGGTGGCAAGAGATTGGTCATTCGCTAATCAGGTTACGCTCGACTGGCAGAGCGGTCAAGTCACTTCAGATTGAGAAGCGTATTGACGTTTGGGTCGGAGCCCTGGACCTCGAGTGGTACCGCTGCGAATTTGTTTCCAGCATAGACCTCCCGTAACTTCTGTTTGCCATCGCTCGATTTGTTGGCGATGGTTATCTCGAGTGGAAGTGCTTTCTTCTCCGCTTCGAATAAATTGACTTCCAACCTGGAGCCCGGAATCTTCACCGCTACAGCTTTTGTTTCACCAGGTTCGATGCCAGAGGGAATCGTAACTCGAATGAGCGTATCGGCGTGCGGTACTGTTCGCTTGGGATCTTTCAGCCGGACGTAAAACGATAGTTCGTCGATCGCCTCTTTTGTATTGTTCTTGACCGTCACGGCCAATTGATACTCGCAAAGCAACTCGGTTTTGGTGGGCACAGCCGCGATGATGCCCTTAGATGCGGTGATAATTGGTTCTGTGGCCATGGCCGGGGATGCCATCAACACTAGGAGGGCTAGGGCTGTTTTCATTGCGGAATCCTTTTCTTATCAGTGACCGAAGTTGTCATTTTGGCCAGCAAACTCATCGCAGTTGGAACCCTTAGCTATCAAAGGTGTCCGCCGCGGGTAGGAGCCGCGCCTAAGATCGGACCACAGCCCCATGGGTTGAAGTTATGAAAGTCTACCTGATGAAATTCACGCTAAATGGTCGTCAACAGTGGCTCAAAGAATCCATGGACCGTGATACTGCTTTTGCTATGGGCAGGCGTTACGGCCGTTTAGGGCGCAAGCCTGTAATAGTTCGCATCGAAGCTACTCCCCAGGCTCTTTTGGCTTGCGGGCGGGCTTCTTACCGCCGTCTTTCTGCTTAACTCCCGACCGCTTGTCGATCTTGTCTAACCGGGACTCCTCTTTCTGGGCAAGCATCTTTGCGAGCGTGGTGTCCGCTGACTTGCGAGCACCCCCCGTATCTTTCGGCAGGAAAAGGCCTGCCTCCACCGCTTCGAAGTCAGTCATGTCGCCAGCTCGTATCGATGCGCTGACCTGCTTGTAGCAGTATTCGTGGCATCCTCGTACCTCCCGGCTTTCACCGATCGGCTTGCCACAGTTCAGGCATACCTTAGCTTCCACCAGAGCTAGCCGCTCCTTCGGAAACGTCGGAACGCTCTGAGTAATCATGCGCTGCAAAACGGCCAGTCCTTGGTCAGTTTTTCAATCTGTTTAGCAATCGCTTCTGTATCCATAAAAAAATTTTTGTCTACGAATCTGTCCACCGCAAGTCCATGCTAGGCAAAGACTTAAATAATCTACGGGTGACTCTACGCACGCCTCCACCGTAGACACCACTGTTGACACCACCGTGGACGGTCGATACCTTTGTGTGGGTTACATGGACGTGAGTCACCAAGCACAAAGGGGCACGTTCATGAGAGTAGCAGTCACCGAAGTCAGGTGGGTCGAAGTGAATCGAGAAGCAAGGCAGCGACTAGCGAAGGCGGGAACGGGAAAACCTTTGCGTGGCTTGTATGAAGCCGCTTGATCAATCGCGCACTGTGCGCGGATGTCACGAGCGTTGTTACAAGGCCACCATGCGCGGAATCGCCAAAGGCCAAACCACTGAAGCCGAGCGAATTGAAGAGGGCAAGCTACGGGAACTGCCTGAGTGCGGTGGCCGCGCTACCAATCCAGTTACCAAGGAACTGAGCAAACGATAACTCGCCGGTGGCAGGAGCCATTGGTCATTCCCCTGGCCCAGGGTTACGGGCAAATACAGGTGATCTATGTCAGCAACAGTTGAAGCCCCGTCGACCGCGAACGTGCTAGGCGATGTGCCAGTACATCGCGTCGATTTGATGGCCATCACTTACATCAATGGAGCGGTTCATGTTTCAACCACTCCTGGCTTCATTGCCGAAATCATTGCCGAACATGCTTCGGCCAAAGTTGAACTGTCCAACGGTTGTTTTACGACCAGACACAAAGACGACTTGCACAGCAATCGCACCTCGATCTTCCTGAAGCTGAGGGGCTAGTCATGCTGCTCGACGAACACGATGAATGCGGTCGCAATCAGTGGTACATCGAGCCTGGTGACGGCCGCAAGTTCGTGTTCGCCGTCTTCTGCTTTGGCTCGGCCTGTGTGATAGCTCACTGGCTGGGCTGGATCTAACGAAACACTTCCCTGGCTTCTTGGGCGAGTCTCTTTGCCCCGGGAGTGTCGGTCAGTCGCGCCGTGTGGGGGCTAAATGCGGCAAATGGAATGTAAGGACGATGGAACCGCACGATGCGGTGGACGGGCAGGGAACGATTCGGGCCGCTGCCCAGTGGGATCGTTGACCCGGGGCTCCGGAATGTTTCCGGGCCCCGTGGTCAACTCAACTTCAAATGGATCAGATTTAAAATGCTAGTTCTAAGTCGGAAGAAAAGCGAAGAGATTCGCATTGGTGACGACATCGTTCTGACGATCGTCGAGATTCGCGGTGATAAGGTCCGATTGGGCATCGCCGCTCCTAAGAACGTCGCGGTGCATCGCGATGAAGTCTACCAGGCCATTAAGCGCCAGCAGGCAGAACAGGCTGGTGGCAAGTGAGCACCTTCACTCAGCACTTTGACGCCAACGGTCTGCCGTGCGATCCGCCCGCGCTAGAGCCGGTTAAGAATCCGAAACTTTCCAGTGCTGAATATCATCAGCACGGGGCAATCAGTAACTCAAAGCTGAAGCTATTCAGCGAATCGAGGAAGCTGTACAAGGCGATCTATGTTGAGCGCTCGATGCAGTTCAATGTGACGCCAGCCATGCAACTGGGCTCTCTGGTTCATTGCATGCTGCTTGAGCCTGAGGAGTTGCATTTGCAATACGTGGTTGCCCCTGAGTGCGACCGGCGCACGAAGGAAGGCAAGGCTATTTGGGCTGAGTTCTGTGCAAACGCTGGCCTACGCGAAGTAATCAAGATCGAAATGTGGGAGCAGGCCCAAGCGATTTGCAAGGCCGTGCTTGCCAATGAAATGGTTCAGTCGATTTTCGACGCTTGCGACTTGTACGAGCACCCTCACTTTTGGATTGACTACAAGACTGGTCATCCATGCCGATGCAAGTTTGACATGCTCAGCCGTGAGCGTGACATGGTGTTTGACTTCAAGATCACTGGCGATGCCGGGCCAAAGGCTTTTGCGGGCCAGATGTCCAGCTTCAACTACGACGGCCAGGCTGCAGGTACTCGGATGGCTACTTCTCTATGGAGGGACGCATTCCGAACTTTGTGTTCGTCGCTGTGCAGAAGGAACCGCCGTTTGAAATCGGTTTCTACGAACTGCACGCGGACGATGTTGCCAGCGCAAAGAAGCGTAACGAAAAGCTACTTGCTCAGTTGATTGAGTGCCAATGCACAAATGACTGGGAAATGCCACACGAGCGCGAGATCCAGACGATTCGATTGCCGCGATTTGCGGCCTACCGTGACGAGTACACCAATTAGTTTTCTTTTAAGGGCAAATGATGAGCACTGCGATTATTGAACACGATCAACCTGTAGTTGCACGCCAGGCGATGGTTGAGGCTCAGTCGAGCCGCGCCGTGGCTGAGATTCAGAGTCAGATGATTATCGCCAAGAAGTTCCCCCGCGATGAAAAGCTGGCTGTGGACAAGATCCTAAACGCATGCCAGCGCAAGACGCTGGCGGAGGTGGCGTGCTACGAATACAGCAAGGGCGGAACGGCCGTAAGCGGTCCGTCGATTCGCCTGGCTGAGACGCTGGCACGTTACTGGGGCAATATGGAGTTCGGCGTACGTGAGCTTGAGCAGCGTAACGGAGAGTCGGACCGTCGAGGCCTTTGCGATCGACCTGGAAACGAACGTACGCGCGGCCAAGGTCTTTCAAGTGCCTCACGTTCGTCACACTCGCAACGGTGCTTATCCGCTGAAAGACCCGCGCGAGATCTACGAACTGGTGGCTAACCAAGGTGCTCGCCGCGTTCGTGCGTGCATCCTGGGAATCATTCCTGGTGACATCGTTGACGCTGCTGTCGAGCAGTGCGATGCCACGCTGAAGGCAGATGTTGAGCTGAGCCCAGCGCGACTCAAGACGATGGTGGAAAAGTTTGCTGAGCAAGGCGTAACCAAGGAGCAGATTGAGACGCGCATCCAGCGGCGGCTTGAGGCGATCACACCCGCTCAGTTCCTCAACCTGATGAAGGTCTACAACTCGCTCAAAGATGGCATGGGTACGGCTGCTGATTACTTCCAGATGCCAGAGGCTCCGAAGATTATCGGCTCCGATGCTAACGCCAAGCTAAAGCCCAAAGGTAAGTCGCAACCTGCAGACGACAGCGCGCAGGCATCCGACCCTCAGGACCAATAGACCGTAAGCCCCTCTGGCTCGTAGCTGGCAGGGGCGGGCCGCCTTCGAGCGGGGCGGCCTTTTTTTATTCAAACAGGTGCATCGATGTTGGCGACGGAAATTAAGGGACTCAGTGCTAGGGATTGCGATGCAGACCCATGGCCAGCGTTTGGAGACCCAGGCGGCAGCGGATGGCGCATCCATATTGCGAGCGTCAACCGAGTTATCCCCATGCGATTTGCCCGTCAGCAGGATGCACAGGCGGCAATGGTGGCCATCGCTGACATAGTTGACTGGACCGGAGACATGGAGCAACTGCGGTCAATTAAGTGGAGAGATTTACGAGACCGAATGTTAGCCGCCATGGCTTGGTAAGCAATTTTTTTCTTTTCTTCAATCACAAAGGGCAAGCACTTGAAAACCACTAGTCTGTTTTGACATCGAGGGCACTGGCGTAGATCCAGCCACCGACCGCATTATCTCTCTGGCTGCAATTCGCGTATCGCGTGGAATTGCTCCGGTTCATCAGAGTTGGCTGGTTCATCCTGGCCGACCTATCCCGCCTGAGTCGACGGCGATTCACCATATCACCGATGCGCAAGTGGCTGACTGTCCTGCGTTCTTAGACGTGGCGAAGGAAATCTACCTGTTCCTCGACGGCTGTGACCCTGGTTGGCTTCAACCTGTCGAACTACGACGTTCCACTTCTATGGGAGGAGCTGTATCGCGCTGGCATCAATTGGGATTTGTCAGGAACGGCCATTATCGACGTTGGCACGCTGTTCAAGAAGCGCGAAGAGCGCACCCTAGCAGCCGCCATGAAGTTCTATTGCAACACGGAGCTTGTCGATGCTCACGATGCTCTGGCTGATGCGGCCGCAACGCTGCAGGTCTATGACGCGATGCTCGCTCGCTATCCCGACTTCGCAAAGATGAGTCATGAGGAACGCGCGAAGGAATCGCAGTTTGATCAACGTCTCGACCTGGCGGGCAAGATCATCGTCGGGAAAGACGGTAGGCCGACCTACGCCATCGGCCAAAAGACCAAAGGCGTTGCTGTGGCTGATAATCCGAGCTTTGCCCACTGGATGCTTAGCAAGGACTTCACTGTCAACACCAAGCTCGTGCTGCAGCAGATTTTGGAAGCGGAGGCGGTTGGGTAATCGTGAACAAGCGGCAGGCCAAAAAGATTTACTACAACTTTCGCACACGGATTAATGGCGGTCCAGGCCACCGCTTTGACACGATCCAGCGTGCATGGGCGAAGCAACTAAGCGTGCTGAGCAGGCACCATGGTGTCAAAACTGGTTTCAGGATGTTTGCTGGAACCGATGAAATGCACGCTCATGTAAGAAGCTGGGCATGAACCACTACCACCAAACAACTCAGCTCTCCGCAGCTCAAGCGATCAAGTTCGAGAACCAGGCGTCCCGTCAAGATGACTTGGTTCTTGCCTACTTTGCTCGCATGGCTCCGGCGAAGCTGAGCCCCGAGCAGGTGCCCCAGGCTGTAATGCCAGGTGCCCCGCTCACTTCCGCCCGCCGTGCGGTCACTAACTTGACAAAGGCGGGCTTGCTGAAGAAATGCGACGAGCACACCGAAGGGCAGTACGGCCGCGCTGTTCATCTATGGCAATTTTGCGGCAAGGCGAAACAGTTAAGTTTGTTTGACAATTGAAAGGAAATCATGATTGCAAAGGGCAAGGTAGAAAAGCCTCAAAAGAAAGACGACAAGCCAGCTCCGAAGGCCAAGAAGCCACCGAAGCCAGCTCCGACCACAGCCGAGCTAAAAGACCGCTGGGTAAACGACATCATCAAGGCGCAGAAAGAGGCTGATTCACTGGGCTCGATCTACTCCGAAGCGGATGCAGATGCCAGGCTGGCAAAGAAGAACCACCAGGCCGCGGTCAATCGCCTGCAAGGGCTCATTCGTCGCGGTCCATCGACACAGCTCGAGCTGCCCCTGCAAGACGCTCCAGCAATGGCGCACCAGCGCCGGCCGTCGACCAGGTCCAGATCGAAGCTGATTGGAACAAGCTGCTCGAGAGCACGCCCATCAAAGATGTCCTTCCACTCACTCAGAAAGAGAGTGAGAAGCTAATTGACGCCGGCGTGATCAACGTATTCCAGTTCGAGCAGCTTCGTGGGGGCAAGCTGAAAGACTATCCGGACGGGCTTCGAAGGCCTGCCTAGAGTCGGCCAGGCCACCGTTGATAAGTGGGAGGATGCTGTTCTAGCTTGGCTCAAGCAACATCAACCTAAACCCGCTCCTAAGGCTGAAGAGAAGAAGTCTGACCAGCCGGAGCCCGCTAAGTCCTGACTACACCACCCGTGGCCGTGTGGGGACATAACGCGGCAAGCTGCAGGCCATCGCCTCTCTCTGCAGGGGTCTCCTATGCCAAGATGGTCGACGTACCCAGGCCAATAGTTGGGCAGCGTTTGTTGGGGGCGGGCAGGCGCGCCAGAAATCGCCTGCGTCAACGAATCAAATCCTTACTTCGTGCGGAGAAATGATGGAATCAATGGACGCTGAACTGTTGATGAACCATACGTGCATGACCTTTAAGAACGGGGCAAGGCACTTGGATTTCTGTGTCACGAACGCTTCAGTAGTTGGTGGCACACTTCACTTCGGCGTAGCGCTTCGAAGCAACTGGCTAACCGCCGATTGATCGATGGACTTATGGCAGCGTGCCGAGAAGTCACTACCAGGGTGTTAGGCGTTGAATTTGAGGTGTAGCGTATGTCCCAAGAGGATGGACTGAAGCGACTGGCAGTGCTAGTGAAACGCATGCGCCAGGCTCAGAAGGCGTACTTCCGGGACTCGCGACCCGAAGATTCTGGAGGAGTCGAAAAACCTCGAGAGAGAAGTCGACGCGGAAGTAGAACGCACGCTTAATCAACAGCCAGGGTTGTTCTGATGGTTGCTTACAACTTTCAAAAGCAGTTTACAGAGCCGATCAAGAGCGGTCGTAAGAAGCATACGGTTCGAAAGATGGCAAGCGTAGGCACGCTCGACCAGGCGATCGACTGCAACTCTACACTGGCATGCGAACGAAGTCATGCCAAAAGATACTCGCTAATGATCCAGTGTGCACACTCGCGACTGCAATTCAAATAGAAGTTGGTATCGATGAGATTCTTGGTATCTGGGTGGCGATTACGAGGTTCAAGATTGTCGATCGTTTGCTGTTGCCGACGGTTTCGAAAGCCTAGAGGCCATGCACGAGTTTTGGTTGGCCTTTCATGGAACTGGGATATTCACCGGAACAATGATTGGTTGGGAATAGGATCACTGCCCGAGTAACGGAAGGGCCGAGGGAACGATGGATGCAAAGATAACCGCGATAGCGCCTTGGTTTGGCGGAAAGCGTACGCTCGCTCCTAAAGTGGTCGAGCAGCTTGGTGAGCATACTCAGTATTTTGAGCCATTCTGCGGCTCTATGGCTGTGCTGTTCGCTAAAGAGCCCAGTCGTCACGAGACGGTTAACGACCTGCATGGCGATTTAATCAACATGGCTCGATGTCTTCAGCACGAGGACATTGCCCTTAGTCTCTACGATCGGCTACAGCGCACGCTAGTTTGTGAGCAACTACTAAAGGAAGCACAGACAGCCATCGAGAGCGATCGACTTGACGGCGACTCTCCGGATGCTGAGCGTGCTTACTGGTACTTCATTGCATGCTGGATGGCTCGCAACGGCATCGCTGGCATGGACCGCATTCAATATCAAATCGCAGTTCGCTGGACGCCTGGCGGTGGTTCACCGACAACACGATGGCAATCAGCAGCCGACTCAATTCCATGGTGGCACAAAAGACTAAAAAAACGTGCTCATTCTGAATCGTGATGCCGTTCACAATTCTCGATCGCTTCGACGACAACGAACACACTGCCGTTTACTTGGATCCGCCTTACTATGGTGGCAGCCGCTCTCACGGTAGCTACGCCCATGACTTCGAGCACGATTCGTTATTTGGAAGTGATCATCAGCGACTCGCGCAGATTCTCAAGAGCTACAAACGTGCTCGCATCGTAGTGTCTTACTACGACTGTCCCGAAGTTAGGCAGCTCTACGACAGATGGACGTTCATCGACTGTTCGATGAATAAGATGCTGAATCAACAGAACGGCCGTGGACCGCGACAAAAGGAGGCCCCTGAAGTTCTGATCGTCAATGGCCCCGCGTATGGATCTGCAGGCCAATGAAACGCGAAGCATTGAATCATCCAAAGATGCTTGACCTGGCGAGCCGACTCAATATCTCGAGGGCTCACGCGGTTGGCATTCTGACGCTGCTGTTTGACTTTACAGCGGCATACGCGCCACAAGGTGACGTCGGCAAGCATCGCGACGGAGCCATCGCCAGGGCGTGCGATTGGATGGATTGCCCAGCCGAGTTTATCACCGCGCTGGTGGAAGCCGGTTGGCTCGATCGACATGATGAGTTCCGCCTCATCGTTCACGATTGGCACGAGCATTGTGAAAACTGGATTAGGGCCAAACTGGCCAAAGCGAAACTACCCTTTGTGGGTGTGGAAGGTGGTGCAGTGCCGTCTGCAGTGCTTTCTTATGACGCTTCTCAAGAGGGCTCTTATGAGCCTACTTATGAGGCTTCTTTCTCGCGCGACCAATCCCAGCCCAGCCAGCCCAGCCTAGCCAAGCCAATCCCAAACCTAGCCCAGCCTCGCCTAGCCAATCCAAGCCTGCTGGCGCGATTGCTGACGATGCTGACGCTGAGGCTGCAATTTTAGATTGATCGAAGAATTGGACATGGATGAGGTCCGTCGCCAGGCATCGAAGCTCCGCAAGGCAGCTCCGAACCTCGAGCTGGAATACGTTTGGGAATCGGCCGTGATTGCTCAAACGATCAAGCCAGGCTTCTTGAGTGAAGTTGCCACCGGCATCAAGACTCAAGAGATACGCAAAGCCAAGCCGTACATCGACAAGGCTTTCAGGGGTGAGTGTGAAGAGCGCGGCATCAGCCTGGCAAAGCTTCGCGCTCGAGTTCCACCATGCCCAGTTGCCGCAAACAGTTGACACAGTTCCGTGAGTTAGTTGACAGCACTAGGAAAGGAGAAAACGTAAACCGTGAATAAGCGTCCGGCTAAACTCGCAAGCGACCAAGAGGTCAATAACCTAATTGCTCATTTGCACAGCCATGGCAGAGAAACAACACAAGACGAAGTTCGACGATTCCTGGCTGGTTGTCGAAAGCACCACTGCGCTGGCTTCGGCTGGGAGCCCGATGAAAGCTTGATCATCGACAAGATACTTGCGGGCAAGGCTCTTTGGGTAATGACGCTTCACGTCTGGTTTGGGGATTCACTGAAATGAAAACACTATTCGATGACGACACAGAACCAGCCGAGCCCGAGCCGGATCCAGCGATACCGATCTTGGCGTTCACGGTGATGGGCAGACCACAGCAGCGCGGCAGTAAAGTTTCGTTGGTGCCAACAGACCGCCAAGGCAATCCCTTTCGCAAGAACGGTCGCATCATCGTGAGTACGAAAGACTCAAACGAACAGCCGTCACGCGCGTGGATGGCATGCGTACAATCAGCCGCGAAGGATGCTTTCGGATTGAACAGACCTCTTCTAAGCGTACCGCTGCAGATTGGCGCTAAGTTCTACTTCGCCAGGCCAAAGGGCCATTACAGTCAACACACTGGCTCAGTTCTCAAGTCAGCCCCCAAGGTGCACGCGCAATCGCCGGACCTGGACAAGCTGATGCGATGCTTGCTTGATGCGCTGACCGGTCAGGTGTACCTCGATGATAAGCAGATATGTCGATTCACAGCGGACACTGGACGGTACTGGACCGAATCACAGGAACGCGCGGAAGTTGTTTTGTTTGTGGTGGGACAGTGACGCATGAAGCGCACGCACGATCCAAACAGAGGCATACCATGCCCTCGATGCAAGGGCACCTATAGCACCGTGGCAGAAACGCGGCGCGAAGAGGACGGCATCAAGCGCACTCGAGTTTGCCGCTGTGGATGTCGCTTCGTTACAGTTGAAAAGTTTATAAAAATTCCCGGAATCTTGGAGCGTGACCACTATAGGTAGTGATGCTCCGGAATCTGGCTCTTGATCACGCGCTAAACGCCCCTACTCTGGATTGAGAACCAGGTGGTTTACTCAACCAGATTGATCTAAGGGGAACCAGATGTCATCAGAATCGACTAGCGAAGTATTTACCCTCGAGCTGCCAGTAACCAGCGAAGTCGCGGTACAAGATGCTGCAAGCAACGCATGGAAAATTCTGGGGCGAGTCTACAAGCTTGCTCAAACAAAGCTCGCTGAAGCAGCCGTGACGAAGTTACCGCCGCGCGATGAAGTAATTAAGGCTGCTGCTGATGCGTACGACAAGGTACGTTTGCGATGCTTGAGGCTGCAGCGAAGGATATCTTCGTCGAAAGCGTAGGCAAGCTCTACGACGGCATCGAAGCGACTCTCGGCGCGCTGAAGTAACCAAAACAACGTCGAAAGGGCCGCTCGGTAGTTAACTCTGCCGGGCGGCCTGTGCGTGATTCAAGCCAATCAGTTCTCTCCGAAAGCAAACCAATGTTCAGAATTGCAATCATGGCCATCATGGCCGCAAGCTTCATCGCACAGAGCGCATCGGCGCAAATCTTTCCGCGCGCACCCTGGAATCGAACCGCTGCCAGTGATGATTGTCCGGGTGGCCAATGCACGGTCGACACAGTTACGCATGAAGAACTGCCAACCAACTACGTTGAGAAGGGTTCGCGCCGCGGCCGACCTTTGCGGCGGCGGCTTATTCGGTGTCGTACGGATCCAGCGGATCGTCGGCCAAGAGTTACGGGAGCTGCGGTAGTGGCTTTGCTGTCGGCAAGCCTGACTACGATGGCGCGCTGATCACGTCGATCGGTTCAACAGTGAGCCCAGAGATTGCGAAGGTTGGCAGCGGAACGGTGCAGCCTCTGGCGATTGGTGATCGAGTCAAGTTTCGTCGAGCACTCTTGACGGCTGCGAAACAAGCTCGTGAGGGATGGAACAATCACGCCAGCGCAGTATCTGCTGCTTGTCGATGGCGTCACGCAGTCCCAAAGCGCTTGATCAAATGCAAGCCGCCGTTCACGAGGCGGCGATCGAGGAAGGGCTAGCCACCGCACAGGCGATCGACTGGGACGCGCTCATCAGCTTCATCGAGAAGTTGATACCAATAATCATCCAGCTCATCGACTTGTTCTCGTAGGTATCATCCGATGGATATGCTCTTGTTGATGGCGATGTTGGTTGTGCTCTCGCCCTTCATCCTGTTCTACCGGCTAATGACCGGCGATCGGGATATGCCACCGCGCGATCGAATCCTCGCGCTAGTCATCTGCTTGTGCCTGGCATCGACCGCACAGGCCGGACCGCATCAACGCCTGGTGCGTGCGAGCGGCATCGTTCCACGCCAGGTGGGAACGCATGAAGGCGTCGGGATGTCAACGCGTTCCTACCAGGACGCGATCCAGAATGCTTTGCTACTGGGGCAAGCGTATTCCCGTTTCCATCCAGACCAGTTTTCGCAATGGGTAGCGGTGGTGCGTTACCGATGAAGCCTCATCAGCAGCGAGTTATCGAAGAGAAAGCCGAGCTTGATGACAAGCTCGCGAAGCTCGATGCGTTTGGACGCACCGAGCTATTTGCTTCTCTACCAAAGGATGAGCAGGGACGCTTAAATCGTCAACATGCGACCATGGAAGTGTACTCTCGAATACTGGGCGAGCGCATTGCCGCTTTCCCAGTCGAGATTGAGAGTATGGACGATCGAAAAATCGGTATCCCACCCGATCACTTCGTCGATGAGTCGATGGTGTTTCCGATGTCGGCCGAGCTGCCATCAGGTGCCTGGCACATTACGCCTGCGATGAAGGAACTGCACCGACGTGGCGTAGATGGCCGTGGCGTTACCGTCGCGGTCAACGACACCGGCGAGACCACTCATCCGTTTTTGCCGAAGCCAAAGGCCTCGCGCGACTTCACCGGCAGCCGCAACGGCACCCGCGACGTGCAGGGCCACGGCTCGCACTGCCAGGGCATCGTAATTTCAGTCGCACCCAAGGCTGACTTGATCGTTGCGAAAGTGCTGGGCGACTCGGGCAGCGGCTCAACCAGTGGCATCAACGCTGGCCGTGTGTGGGCTGCAAAGCAAGGTGCCGACGTGATTAGCGAATCCCTAGGCGATGGTGGCGGACCACCAATCCAAGCCGACCTAGCCGCGTTCGACGAAGCCTATGCGGCCGGTGCGTCGATCTGCTGTGCCGCGCTGGGCAACGCAGGGTACAACGGCTCGCGATCCACGATTGGGCGACCTGGTTCCTACAGCAACCACAATCACGGCATTGCCGCCCTGCAGAGCGACTGGCGCACCATCGCAGGGTTTAGCAGTGGTGGCCCGCAAGCAAGGTTTGCTTCGCCTGGTGCTGGCATCATCTCCTGCAGGCCTGGCGGCGGTTGGGTGTCGATGAGCGGTACCAGCATGGCCACACCATGGCAGGCTGGCCTTTACGCGCTGATCATCAGTTGGCGCCGCGGCATCGGGCTTCCTGATTTGAAGGGCCCCAAGGCCTGGGCCGATTTCTTCACCGAGAACAAGCTCACAATTGACCTGGGCTCGCCAGGCTGGGACGCGCGATATGGCAATGGCCTTGTCGACGTCCAAAAGGTGTTTCAATTCCTGCTCGATAACACGGCTGTGTAACATGCTCGGAAAATCAATTGCACTGCTGGCAGTGTGGCTAATTGCCAGTACAGCTTTCGCGCAGCCAAAGGTTGACGTTGAGCAGTTTCAGGCGATCACGGCCAAGGCCGCTCGAGTTGAACCGCTGAGCGATTCGGTAGCTGTGATGCTCGTGATCGTACGCCCTGGCGTGAAGACTGGCGCGTTCCTGACGATCACTAGCGAGGCCAAGTTTGCAACGCCATACATCGACGCGCCTGGCGTAACCATCACGCAATCGCAGTCTGACCCCAAACGCTGGTTGCTGTTTGCTCCATCTGGCAAGTATCGCTTGCTGGTCATCGAGTTCGACCCAGAGCGCGGGCCGAAGTTGAACAACGTCGATGTCGTCATCGGACCAGTTCCACCGGATGAACCGCCACCGACCGACCCGCCACCAACCGGGGATTTCAGCGGTGTCACCAAAGTCGCAAAAGAGGCGGCTGACAAGCTCAATGACCCGCTGACGCGCGAACAGTTGGCCAGAGCGTACAAAATGGCGCTGGGAACGATAGCGGGCAAGTCTTATGAGGACTCGCGCGCTACCGTGGTAGCAACCAGGTTTGCGGTTCTCAACGCTCGCAAGGGCAAGAGTCTTGAAGCCGATTGGAATAGCTGGCTGAAAGCCGTCGATGCTGAGATAACCAAAGCGATGCCAGTACCGACTGCGGAAGGCTATCGCGCGGCTGTGAGTGCAATTGTCAAAGGGCTTGAGTAGTTGCTCGTGGGCATTGGGGAGTCTCGATCGACCGAAGATACCCCGAGCCAAGCAATCGTGATTTTGTGCATCATGGAACCGCATCATGTTGGCCGAGTTCAAGATGGATATGTCGATTGGCCTTGGCACGGTCGTGCTCTCGCTGCTAGGTCAGGCTGACCCCACGCTGTTGCCTGATTGGGTCGGAAAGCTGGGGCCAACAGGGCTTTGCGTCTGGTTGGTGATTCACTACACCATTGTGACCGTTCCGCGGCTCGAGCAGCGATTCGGTGACTTGCTAAATGCTCAAGAGGCAAGGCACCGCGAAGAGCGCCAGAAGATGCTCGAGATGTTTGATCGGACGCTGGCCGAAAAGCGAGCCGATTACAAGTCTGAGCTGGATCAGCAACGCGCGGACTTCCGTAACGAACTCGAACTCCAGCGCGCGGATTTCCTCAAAGCGATGGGGGATGATGGCCAATGAGTATGTCCATGTCGCGGCAGCCAGACCGCAAGATGGCCAATCCCATGACGGGTAATCCTGCTGTGTTCAGCCTGGCCGGTATGGATGCGTCAGCCATCGCGTTTATCACTGCTGCAGGGATAACCACCCAGAACATTGCAAATGCGGTCAACACGCTAACTGTATCGCTCAAGTCGGCGGGTATTTGGAATCGCGCGGTGGCTATCTATCCAATGGTGGGCGGCAGCGCCAATGCACACAAGTTCAATCTACGAAACCCACTGGATACCGATGCAGCCAAGCGGCTTTCGTTTCTGGGAGGTTGGACGCATTCGGCTACCGGTGCTTTGCCCAATGGTACGACTGGCTACGCTAATACGTTTATCGAGCCGATGGAGGACATGCCCCAATACAGTATGCACGGAGCTTACTACTCGGGAACCAACACGCCTCCCGTGGGCGATCGGGATCTGTTTGGCATTGTGGGCGGCAACAGTGGCAATTTCGCGCTTGAGTTTACTAGCTCGACGGTGATCTACTCCATCGTAGGCGGAAACGCTGGAGTGCCACGAACGGTACAGTTGAACGCGGAAAGCACCTTTAACGGTCTATACACGGTCAGTTGCTACAACTTCGATAAGTTCAATTTGTACCGCAATGGCGCAAGCATCGGTGCCAACACGAACGAGCGGTACACGTACAACCCAGACCAGGATGTCAGTCGACGTAGGACGCTATTTCTAGGCGCAAACAATTCGGGCGCAGCGTCTCAGTTTTGCAATTACGAGTGTCGCTTTGCGTCGTTTGGTTACGGGCTCGATAGCACGCAGGTCGCCAGCCTTAACTCTGCTGTGACAGCGTTCCAGACTGCACTAGGGAGGGCGGTGTAGTGCCATCACTGACTTGTATCAGGAATGCTGGACTACTCACCACGCTGACCGGATTGCCGCGATGGGCTGACTCGCTCGCTGGTGTGTATTTCAACGGAGCTATCCACGTTGTTGGGAGGGCGGTCAACGCACTGGCCGGTAGCAAGCTACATCAGCGATTCAACACCAGTGGACAATCGCTATCGTTGTTCGAAGGTCCGTTTACCGCCACCAACGAAGCTAATCTATCGCTGATCAAGGCTGGCAAGTTGGTCTGTGTCGGTGGAACAACTAGCTTTGAAATATGGGAATTTGATCCGCTGGTGGCTGGCAATACCGCCGGTTCGTGGAGTCAGATCACTGCCAACTTTGCACCTAGCATTGGCGAGAGAAAGATGGCCTTCAGTTGGGATCTGAATGGCTGGTTCTATATCGGCGGCGGCTGGGGCCGGACCAATATGTATAAGACCCAGGATTTTTTGAACTGGACGCTGGTTGGGAGTTTGCCGAGCAACATTTCCAAGTTGTCAGCGTGTGCCTATTTCGTGCATAAGGGTAAGGGGTATTGCATCGGTGGCTCGGACAACATGGTTACCGAGGATAGTACAGGGTTCTACAACGGCAACAAAGGTGGATATGTCTATCGCTTCGACCCAGTAGGCGAGACGTGGACGTTAGTCACTACGTCGGTTGCTGACTTTGGAACTGTCTGGATCGATGGGGAGAGCGACGGCACGAACATTTACGTTAGCGCTGGGCTAAACGTAGCATCCGGTTTAAATGAGCGTAGGCTACTGTGCTCAACTGACGATGGTGCAACGTGGACCAACGTCTCACTGATCGATGGCCTAGAGGTCTACGCAGAGCGTCACCGAGCCGCAATGGTGAATGTCGCTGGGCAAATCTACATCTTGTCCGGCTATGGTTGCAACGATATGTGGAGAATCAACCCCTGAGGTAATAACATGCCAACTTTTGCACTCTTAACCGCAGTCTCTGTAGACACCGTGGGGAGCGGTCAATCAATTACCGGTGACTTCGAAGCGCTTCCACAGGGCACACACTACGGTGGTGGGCTACTCGAACTGCAGGTAGCTGACACTGACACACCAGGCGATTATGAGCCCGTAAGCAGCGACTGCATTTGGCGCGGGCCTGGCTCGCCGCAATCGGTCAGGAACAACGGTACGAAATTCTTTCGCGCAGTGTATCGAGGCAGATCCGCCAGTATGGTGCAGTCGATCGGCAGTAATCCGAGTGTGACACTCAAGCTAGTTCAATGATCAGGGGTAGGGTATGGCTGATGGGGCAAAGCCGAAGCGGACCACAAGACCAAAGAAAGTTACCGACGAACAAATCAAGGCAGCAATCGCAAAGCGGGCCGGAGTTTTGGCGGCGGTGGCTAGCAACTCAAGATTAGCCGACAAGCGCTATGGAAGCGTATTAATGCGGAACCGGAACTCAAACAGGCGACTACAGAGGCTCGCGAAACGCTGGTGGACGATGCGGAATCCGCATTGCAGGAAGCCGTCCGCAAGAAAGAGCCGTGGGCTATTCGCCTGGTGCTCATCACTCTGGGCAAGAATCGCGGTTATTCTCGTGCTATCGAACTGTCCGGTAGCGTCGAAAGCACTGGCGTCGTGCGCGTACTCAAGCTACCCGACAATGGCCGCGACAACAACAATTGACATTGAGCCCAATCCGGGGCCACAGTACCAGGCATGCTCATCCTCGGCTGACATCGTCATCTATGGTGGTGGTGCTGGTGGCGGTAAGACCTGGTGGTTGGTGGCCGAGCCGCTGAGGCATATCGAGAACAAAGGCTTCCGCGCGGCAATCTTTCGTCGCACGTATCCCCAGATCACTGGCCAGGGTGGTATCTGGGATGAAGCGAGAGAGTTGTATCCACACTTCGGTGGACGCATGCGCGAAGGCTCTGACCTCGATGCGCGCTTTCCTAGCGGCGCATCGATCGCGTTTTGCCATCTGCAGCATGAAAAGACCAAGTACGAGTATCAGGGCCACCAGATTTGTTATTTGGGCTTCGATGAATTAACGCACTTCACTGAAACCCAGTTTTTCTATCTGCTGGGACGTAACCGATCGACTTGTGGAGTGCTGCCCTACTGTCGCGCTACCTGCAATCCCGATGGCGGCTCGTGGGTTGCTGAGTTCATCGCGTGGTGGATCGATCAAGAAACCGGATTGGCCATCCAAGAGCGATGCGGCCAGCTCCGCTACTTTGTGCGAACAGACATTGGTGATGGCGACCAATTGTTCTGGGCGGACACCCAGAGAAGAACTGATGGAGCAGTTCCCAGACTTCGAGCCGAACGACATCCTGAGCGTTACGTTCATCGCGGCGGCGGTGAAAGACAATCCAAAGCTCGATAAGAGCTATGTCGGAAAGCTCAAAGCACTGCCAAGATAGAACGCGATCGATTGCTTGGGTGTAACTGGAAAACTCGAGAAGGGGCGATCATCGACGGCGGTTGGTTCAAGCCCTATTGGATCAACAGTGATAAGATTCGCTTCTCGTTCCAAAGCCAAGTTTACGAAGTGCCCTTAAGCGCGTGCAGGCGATTCGCGACGATCGATACGGCGGGTACGAGCAAAGAAAAGGCAGCCACCAAGCGCGGTGACCCGCCATCGTGGTCTGTGTGTGGAGTCTGGGACTGGATACCAAGCCTGGTTGTTAATCCGAACAATACCAAGGTAACGCTCACTCAGATGCTGTTCTTGCGACACGTCTACCGCAAGCAGGTCGACTGGAACGAGCTGAAGATCGACATACCCGAAGTGCTCAGCACCTGGCACGTCCAGACTGCCTACATTGAGAACGCTCACCATGGTCAGCCGCTCAAGGCTGAGATCCGTACTTGCCAGGTTGAACTCGTGGGGCCAACGCTGCCTGGTATGGGTGACTCGAGCGATGGGGCCCAAACTCGAGCGCGCCATTGCTTCAGGCTTCCTGACCATCCTCGAGCTGGGCAAAGTGTTCTTTCCAGCGGACACTCTACCCTGGCTACAACCGCTCAAGCGTGAACTGACGGTATGGACTGGTCTGCCAAAGGAAACGGCTGACCAGATTGATATGTGTTCTTACGCGGCTTATGTGTCGCGCACTCAAAGACAATCGTGGGGCGGTACCGTTCCACACTTGGTTAACAAGGGGCAAATGGTAAATGGCTAAGAAAAAGGCAGCGACATCAAACGGCAATTTCGTCTCTCATGAAGACGACCCTTTGCTTTCGTACACGGAAGCAGGCGACCTGGTCGGCCGTAGCAATACGACGATCCGACGATGGGTCGAAGATGGCTTGTTGCGCAAGGTAGAAGACCCTAGCGGCATTCCGCGCATTAGGCATTCCGAACTAGAGAAGTTCTACGGAGCCAGCGCTCTGGCCGAAGTGGACGCAGAGCGCCGCGCGCGTGATGAGCAAAAGCGGCTGGAAACGCTCGAGCGAATGCGCGCCAACGAAGAACGCGAGCGAGCCCTCAATCAGCAGGCCGATGCGCAGTATCGAGAGCGTTTCGGGCTGCCCGAACAACAGGCTGTGGAAGCAACATTAGTCGAGGAACCAAATGGCGAAGCTTAAATTTATCAGCGCCGCGCAGGCCAAGCCGCAGATAACAACGATCACTATTACTGGCACCTGGGCCGCGGCGAAACGGTGACGCTGAAGGTGGCAGAAAAGGAAGTCGTCTACACAGCCGTCGGTTCGCCTACGCCGGCTACCGTGGCCGCTGGGCTGCTGGCGCTATGCACGGCGTCCAATGACGCTGAGTTTCGGGAAGTGCGAAGCTGGACGATTGGCGGTGCAGTGATCACAGCCACCGGCACCGACGGCATTCCGATCACGATCACAGCGACCGAAACCGCCGCATCCGGAGGCGTGACCGTGGCAACTCCGCAGTCCGCCACCGGTCCCAATCACTGGGACAACGCGGACAACTGGGACATTGGCGCAGTGCCGACAACGAACGACGAGGTTTTCATCGAGTCGGCTGATTCGATCATCAAGTACGGTCTGCCTACGTCACTGACTCTCACCAGGTTGTACGTGCGCCTGGGCTCTCTCGGGCTGCCGGATAGGTCGGATGGCGGTTACACCGAGTACCGAACCAAGCGACCCACGATTACTTGCACCGACGTCCAAATTGGATCGGCTGTTGGTCAGGGGCCTACGCTCTGCAGGCTGAATCTAGCCACAGAGGCCGCTGTGGTCGCAGTGTGGGGCAGCGCAACCAGGCAGGACTACTCACCCGTCGAGTTGCTGCTCAACAGTTCGACCGCTCAAGTCAACGTACAGGCTGGCCAAGTTGCGATAGCGCCCTCTGGCAGCGATACGTCAACCGTCGGCACGGTGCGCGTTGGTCCACAGGGTCGGCCGTACTGGGCGTTGGCGTCACGGTCACGACAGTTCTATCGGTTGGCAATACGCTTTGCTGGGCGAGCCCAACCAACTTGACGGTTGATGGTGGCACCACAACACTCGCTGGATCCGCGGCGGTTAGTGGTACGACGATCGTTTCCGATGGGACGCTCGTTCACAAGTCGTCTGGCACTCTCGCCAACGCCACGGTTGGTCCGGGTATGCTCGACTGCTCGGCAAGACTTGCGGGCTAAGACAATCACCGCCCTCTCGATCAAGAAGGGTGGCCAGTATCGCGAGCCGTTTGGGACGGTGACTATCGGGACGTTCACGAAGGGCTCGGATACGGAGCTGCTGACGGCGAGTTAACCTCGTCAGTACCTCGTCATATCTCTGCCATATCTCGCCATATCTCGTCAAAACTAACTATCTTCGCGACATGGCGAACATCCGCGACATCTAAAACGCATTCCGTTTGATCGAAATCGACCGCTTTGCAATTCTTCACGCATGAGCGACGTTTTCAGTAAGGCGATTTTGGCAGCAGGCACCACCTATCACTCGCCAGATGGCGAAGTGGTTGTGACGCCTGAACGCCTGCGCCACTGGGAAAGGCAGCTACAGAGGCTTCAAGGTGTGGGCTATGCGATTCCATCGCACTTTGATCAAGCCATGAGATTGACCTGCTCAGTCCAATTCCTGAGGAGGAGCTGAGGAACAAGATCAGCCGCTCCGCTAAGGCAACGGTAGGAAAACTTAGGAGCTTCAAGGTTGCCGAAGATGGCCAGTCCGCTGAAATTCTTCTGGAAACGCTAACACCATCGGCTAAAGAAGCCGTCGGCTCTAACGCCATTTACGTGTCACCTGTGATCTTTCCCGAGTGGAAGGATGGCGCGGGCAATCATTACCAGGACATCATCACCAGCTTCGACCTGGTTGATCATCCGGTTGATTACTCGCAATCACCTTTTGTGCCAGCGATTCGCATGGGCCTTGGTACCAAGCCCTACGTTCTAAGAGGCCTGAAAATGTCGCTAACCAGCACTGCGAAGAAACGCGCCGCCACCCAACGCAAGCTGCGCATGAATTTGATTTTGCAGCGCATGGGCTTGGACCCTGACAAGAAGCCACCACAGGACGATAGCGCCGGTGACGAGACTCAGTCCGATGATTCAGCCAAGCCGCCAGCCGATTCACCTGAAGGGCAGTCCGACGCCCACCGACTGACCAAACTGGCGATGGTGATTACGACACTGTTGACCAGGTGCTGGATCTGCTCCACGAGTTTGGCGTAGCCCTGCCTGAGGATACGCACGACGGAAACTTGATCCAACATTTGCGGGTGGCCTTGACCGCGCTGTTGCGTTCCGGTGGTGAAAACCCAGACGACCAAACTGCAATGGATCCAACGTCTGCCGCCAGCCAGCCAACCCCAGCTACGCCGATGATTGCAACGATGAGCCTGCAGGGGCCAGCGCTGCATGCGTTCCAGTGGGCTGAGAATCAATACAAGACATCGGTATCCGAGCGCATCAAACAGACGCTCGAAACGGGCCGATGCACGCAGCCGAAGCCGATTTGCTCACTCGCCAAATGGGCGCGGTCAAGCTCAGCCTGGATGCAGGCGGCAAGCCAAGGTAAGGGTGACGTTGAGAAGTGGCTCGACGCTCGAGCTGCTGTCCCAGCGGGCACGTTCTGGACCGATCAGCAGCGCACCGAAGCAGCGGCAAAGTTGTCGCTGGTCGAACCGCGCACGGAGTGGAACTCCAAGGCTGGACTGTCGGCCATGGATATGCAGGAAGCCAAAGAGATTTTGCTCAAGTAGCCAACTAACCGGATTACCAACTTTCTTTCTCAGGTGTAACAAATGTCACGAATCGGAACTTACGGTATCCCCGGTACTGGCGCGGCTCAGTTCAGTGTTGGCCGCAACATCTTCTGGGGCGGGGACGATAGCCGCATCAAGGCGCTGCGCACGGATGCCATCGTGCGCTCGAGCGTGACCGACGCGGGCAGTATCCCGATCACGCACTTGCGCCCAGGCTTGCTGCTCGCTTTGCACGCCACTGAAAACCGATTGGTTGCCTGGACTCCATCGGCCAACGATCGCTCAAGCGATTTGTTTGGCGTGCTCGAAAAAGAACTTGTCATGCTCGACTCCTTTGGAACGGCGGTCGATCGTCACTGCGGTGTAGTCGTCCAGGCTCCCCTCGAGGCAGCTTCGCTGCTGATCAACGGAGCGAACCTGGTTGGCAGCGCGGATGAATATCTTGCCCGCCGTCAATTGGGTATGCTCGGCTGCATTCTCGACGATGATCCGCAGCTATGGCTGGCGGGACTCACCCCACGAAGTTCTAACCGGTCGGCCAACTACACCATTGTCGCTGCAGACAACGGTACGAGATTCACTTCGTTTACCGCGGCAACCACCTACACGCTTCCCGCAATTCAAGCTGGTTTGCAATTTGAGTTCCTCCGCTCCGACGCGTTCAACCTGGTGATTGCCAGCGCGGAAGGGGACAACATCATCGTAGGTAATGACCCGGCTGCGGACTCTGTTACGTGGTCGACAGCCGGCAACCTGACCGGGGCGTCTATGGCCATTGAAGCCCGTTACGTGAACGGCGTGCTCAGGTGGGTACCGCGAGTCCTCGCTGTACCGTTCAGTACCGGTGCATTCCTTACTCAAACCTTGGCAACCTAACGGCAGGGGTCGCCTTTTCGCTCTGGCTTTTACAATCCGTTTTTTGATTTAGAGAGATAGCGATGCCTGCACTGCAATCATTTTTGGCCCCTCAGGTCCTGACGGACGTTATTAGCCAACGGGCCGCGGCTTCTGATTGGTTGGGCAGCCTGTTCGGTATCCAACCAGGCGGGAGCAACGTGGTCTACCAGGGCCATGGCCGCTTCGGCGCGTTCAACATTTACAACAATGTGCGAACGATCGGTCGCGGTAAGGCACCGGGCACGGCAGCCGCTCGATCGGCACCGAACCCGATGGGCCAAACGCCCTTTACCTATCCGCGCATGCACGATAGCGTCTCTCTGCCTGCGGAAGATCTGCACAACCTTGGTCTGATCACCGATCCGGCCAAGCGCGACATCATGGGCGCCGACATGATCAAGCGCCAGACGATGACCTTGGCACAAAAGGCGGCGAACTGGCGCAAGGCCATGCTCGTGGGCGCACTGCGTGATTCGCTGTTCCTCAGGTTCAATGGCGAGTCGATGTTCATCACGTTTTCGTCTGGTGGTAACGCGATGCAGATCCCCTTCCAGATGCCCGCTGGCAACCGTGCTCAGCTAAACATGCTTGGTGCGGGTAACATCATCGACGCTACGTGGGCTACGGCTACGACTCAGATTCCTCGGCAATTGCTCAGCATCAACGCGGCTTTCCAACAACTCACTGGCGGCTACCTGGGCGCCGTGATCTGCGGATGGCAGGTGTGGGACTTCGTTCGCCGCAATGATGCGGTCAGGGCCGAACACGGTACGGCCAGTTCGCCGTACTTGCGATTCGAACGCCTGGCACTTGAGCCCCAGATCGGTAAGGAAGCCAAGAACGTCATGGTGGCTGAACTTGCTTCGGCACCAGGTGTCACGTTCTACATCACTGATGAAGGCCTGGACATTGGTCCTGAAGGTGCGGAAGTCTACACCAAGATCGTCGAGGATGGCCGCGCGATCTTCGTCGGCTTTAACCCTGGCCAGGACGTCATCCAGTGCTACGAAGGCTCCGAACCGATTGCCGAATACGACGGTGGGCCAAAGGACGTCAAGGTGGGCCTGGCCTCGTGGAGTGTTGAGCGAGCCAACCCAACGGCCACCGAGTTGTATGTGCTGGACAACAGCCTGATCGTCAACCGCGTGCCGCTGTCAGTCGCCTATGGAACCGTAGTGTTCTAATCACGAACCCTGGTTTTTTCGCTGCCTGAAAAAGCTGGATTGGCCACTACGCTGCTTGCCCCGGCGCAGTGGCCTTTATTTTTGGAACCGTCCCAATGCCAATGACCAACTTTGCATCCGATGCTGTCCTGCAGCGCTTCCTGAGCGTTTACGGGATTGCTACGTATGCAGACCACAATGGCGACGGTAACGCAGACACGGGCGTGGTCGAGGACGCCAAGCTATACTCGATCGCCTACATCGCTGGTTTACTGGCTGATAAGTATTCGTATGCCAGCCTGGCTCAGTCTCCAATGATGATTGAGATTGATGCTGTGATCACACTGCGCGAGTTGTGCCTGCGCAGGGGCAACGCTCCACCGGCCAGTCTCGAGTTCAAGTATCAAGAGATTGCCGGGCGAGACGGGCTTCTCGAGAAGATTGCCGCTGGCAAGGTAAAGCTGGTCGACGCTGACGGTAATCGAATCCTGCAGCGCAGCGCGTCCGCCCCGCAGCATGCCAACCTGCAGGTCGATAGGCGATTCTTTGAAGCCACAATTCGCGTAGTGGACACGACCTCCAATATGTCAAGGACCGATCTACGACGCTTCGTGGATTTGTGGAGGGCTGCAACATGAGCACCGTTTACTTTTCCGGCGGACGATTCGAAGCCCTTGGAGTTGTGCGCGCCTTCATTGGTACGATCACTGGCCACAACCGCCGCTACGCTGAGTATGCGCGTGGCGTGTTCCTGGCTATTGGTTTCGCTGCGCTCTCGGACATTCAAGATGACTTCATCAGAAAGGCTCGAGGGGGCACCGGTGAAGATGGAGTGCGATGGCCAAAGCTCTCGCCAAAGTACCTGGCCTACGGCCGTCGCTTCGGGCCTGGTGAACAGACCGCGCTCAAGAAAGATGCTGGCCTTGGCCGCGCCAACTCTTATGCACCTGGTGGCAAAAGTGGCCTGCTTACCAAAGCCGAGCTGAAACGATGGAGGGGCATCTATGCGGCATTGCTCGCTAAATTCGCCGTCACCATGCCATTGTCCGAAGCTAAAGCCAAAGCGGCCGCGATCGCGTGGAACAAGCTCAAAGCGGCCGGCGCGAAAACCAAGCTGGGAAGTATTCGGCCATCGCGAAGTCGAAATACTACGCGACACTAGTGTGCTGCTCAATTCTCTCAGTATGGGCCGCTTCACTGGGAACGATTACACCAAGCCCACCGGAGAGGGCGGCGAAGATCAAATCTTCGAAGCGTTGGACAACGGAATCATCGTTGGAACGCGCGTCAAATACGCACGCGCTCACAACGAAGGGATACCCGGAAAACTACCGCAACGGCAGTTCATTCCGAAGCGGATCAAGTTCCCCCGCAATGGCTCTCGAGATGGCTAGGCGTCGGGATGACGGCCGTGGCGCACGCTCTGGCAGATAGTCTCAATGAGAGGGCAGCATGATTGTTGCGGAAACATGCCTGCTTCGCGCTATGGTCAACCAATTGCGCACCGCGCTGTCGATAGCCCCTGAGCAGTGCGACATCAATATGGAGGATGCGATACCCGCAATCGCCTCAGATCGATACGTGAGCATTACCGGCGCTGGAGTGTCGACAGGGGAACGGCATTCGATCAGCGGTGGCGTGTGGGACTTGCGGTTCAGCGTGAAAGTGACCGTCTATCACCGGATGGGCGAAGTAGCTCGTGATCGTCGGCGCAACGTCTTCATCGACCGACTAACCGGACTCAACACGGACATCGGTTTGGTTATCAACTCGATCGACTTTAGCTATCCGCTGTTGGCCGCGGCCACGTTGCTGCTCGTTGGCACACAGGCCGAAGGTGGAGAGTACCCAGAGCCGTTTCGAGAGTTCAACGTCGACAGCAACCCGCGGCCTGTAGTGCAGGACTTCGACGTAGCTCAGTTTCCAGGGCAACAGATGGGCGACCCGACGGTAGCGCTGGCACGTTCGGTCGTATTTCGCCGCGCGCGATTCATGAAAGAGAGAGCTTAACGATGGCAGGCATCAAAGTACCTGGCGACCGAACAATCAACCAACCCGCTGAAGGTTTTTGCCGCAACCCCGAGTGCGCAGTGGACGGGCAGGAGTTTCACTTCACGGTTGAGAACGACAACTTTTGTTGTCCGAAGTGCGGAGCGGATCGACAGCCAATGGTTGGCCTGCTCGTGCTTACTCACTTGCTGTTGCCGCACAAACAGGGGCCGATAGTTGGCAAACGCGGTAGATGGGTGATCGCCTGTGATAGCGAGCGTGCTTATCTGGCCACGGTAACGAATCAAGAGGCCGCCACCGATAACGCCAAAGTTGCCAATTGCCCTGGCTGTATCGCTAAGGCAAAGGCTTTAGGGATCAAGACAGACGACACTTGGAGCTTCAAGCCGAAGGGGTAATAAAATCATGACCGCAGAATTTATCGCTGGCTCATACACGTTCACGTACAACGGCAAGGCACTGGGCCAAACCCGCGATGGCTTTCCGGCTCTCGTGGTCGTTTTTCAAGCGGCTGATCACTGGTGATGCTGGCGGGCAGACGCCACAGGACGCCATTTATCAGGGTAAGGAATACACCAGCAACTTTACGCTGATCGAAGCGGACAAGGCAGGCATTCTAGATCTCACCGAGCCCTACGCGGGTACCGTCGGTACGCTCTGGACGCTGGGGCGTGATTGGACTGCTCGATGTCTACGGTGCAGGTGGTGGTACGCCCGTCCCTCGCACTAAGGCACTCATCGGCACTGCTGTCTCTGGAACATCGGCAGCTACCGATATGTGGCCGACTTTCACGCTCCCGCGATCGATCATCAGGGAAGGATTCCCGGTAGACATCTTGTTCGGTCCTGACCTGCGAGAGGTACCTATTCAGATGCGGCATTACCCGGATTCAGCAACGGGGCTTTTTGGCAGTAACACGTAACACACTTTGCATGGGGCAAGCATGTTAGTTTTGAAGGTCAACGCGCAGAAGCCTGCTCTTGAGTTCCAGCAGGCCGATGGCACCACAACACGATGGGAATACGAAGTCATTCTCATCAAGCTCGAGATGGAACGCTTGGACGAAAAACACGGCTTGCGTGAGGGTGACAAGCTGAAGAAACCGACCGCTGCCTACCTGGCTGATTTCTGCGAAGCACTACTGAGCATGGGCATGCCGGCCTGCACTATGGACCTGGCGTTACGCATGCACCAGCTAGTAGGCGTGCAGTTCAACCAGCTCGCACAATCAGTCGCCAGCCAGGTCATGGTTATCAAAGAGGCTAGCCAATGAGCAGTGGTGCCGAACTTCGCGTAGTGCTGATTGGTGACGACCCAGAGCAGCAAGAGGCCTTTCGCAACGATATGCGGCGAAGGGACGATGAGGCCGACCTGCAGAGTCGTATTAAAGAACCGGTGGCCCCAGAACAAACGGCTCGTCCCGTTCCGGTTCCACCTGTTGCCCCGCCACCTGTGCAAGTGGATCCGCACGAGACTCCGCTTATTCAGAGTATCGATGAACTGATTGCGCATCTTGATCGGTTGATACAGCCGAACAGGAGGGTGGGCAGGCGCACTCGACGCCGGGCTACTGATTCTGAACCAAACAATCAATCGCAGCCGGTGACAAACCAGCCTGAAGGATTCTGGGGGGAGTTTGGCCAGCGGCTCATCAACTGCTCGATCGGGCTGGGCAAATATACCGCGATACTCACTTCGGTCGAACGATCGCGGGGCAGCGACTGTTACACACTGGTCGCATGGTCCGCCGTGCTGCGATCGGTGCCACTCGAGCCGCGCGTCGATCGCCTACGCTGCGCAGGCTGGCCACCAGGCTACCGCGAATGCGATCAGCTCGAGCGCCAGCGCCAGCCGTACCACCATCACCAGCGCCAGCCGCTGCAGCCGGCGCACAAACAACCGCAGCAGCCGCCGAAGCCCAGGCAACGACAGCCGGAGCTGCAGCGGGATCCGCCGCAACTGGGGCGCAAGCAGCCGAGGGCGCTGCAGCAGTCGCAACCGGAGCAGGAGCCGCGATCGTCGGTCCAGTGATTGCCGTAGGCATTGCAGCGGCGGGTACCGCTCTGGCACTGCAACAAATGATCTCCGCCGTTCATCGCGCGGCGGATTCTCTCGAGGATATGAGCCCAGAGATAGCCACCGTGCGAGCCGAGTTCGAAGCCATGCACGAGCTGGCAAGACTCGATCGAGCAGCGAGAGTTGGGCAAGGTGTGGCTCAGTTAGAAGCAGCTCGAGGCCGCATAGGCGAATCGATGTACGAAGTGCAGACGAAGATCCTGCAGTTAATTCTCAAGTTCGCTCCCACTGCTCGAGGGAGTCTTGGATGGCATCAACGCGGGCGTCCGCGGCATCGATGTAGTGATTGCAGCTTTCAACAATCTGTGGGCCAAGGTCAATGACCTGCCTATCTTCGGTGGCAATGTAAACGACAACCAGGCCGCGCAAGATGAAATGCGCGAGGCATTCGAAAGTTCCACCAGGCGCTGAAGGACGTATTCGGAAACGACGTGCCCCACGATATGCCAATGGATCCGTTCCTGGCCGAAGTGTTCAAGATGAGGGTTGGCCCTAAGAACGCACCGGCGCCCGCGGCTCCTGCACTTGGCGGAGGGCCACAACCGTGACGATAACCTACAACGGGTTTACGTTTAATGATTACTCGCATATCAAAGTCGATGCTGACATGGTGTACGACGATGCTGACCGCACCATCGTCTACCACAAGTACAAGCTACGCGTTGATTCCACGATCTATGCAGAGCCAGGTGATTCCTATGCCGGCGAAAACTTCCGCCGCATTCGCCAGCGACTGAGCAAGGCTGGACAGGCGCTCACGATCAACCACAAAGGATTTGGGCCAGCGCTCAACATCAACCTATCGACTGGTACGCCGCAAGATGTCGCCTGGGGTCCAAAGCCGCGAGTGATTACCTGGGATCCGGTTGGCGAAACCAACGCTGTGGAAGTGACCTGGGAATGTGAGTTTCATTTACCAACGTGTGAAGGGGATGGAGACGTTCGATTCACAGGCCTGGCCGCGCTCAACTACACCGTGACCTGGTCGATCGTCCACGGCTACACGACGCGAACCACCTCAGGATACCTGGAAATCGCAATGACTCGTACGGGCGGCGGTCGAACCCTGCCCGATACTGCGGATGCGTACCGCGACGTGATAGTAATTGCCAAGCCGTACAACTTCGAGCGCACTGCGCAGTGGACGCTATCGGCCGACAAACGGCGCGCTGACTTTGTGATTACGGATTCTGAGATTCAATCCCCCAACCCGTATCCACCTGGCGTGATGTCGATTCGGGCGAACCATCGTGTGGGCTGGTCGCGAAGGGCACTCGCAACGCTTCCCAACGTGATTAGCGCAAACATTGCACTTCAGCATGGCCAGCCGCGCGGCCGCGCCTGGGAGGTATTCCGCCTGATCTGTGCGTCTCGCATCAACGTGAGCCAAGCCAATGCCAAGGTGTTTCTGGAATCGCTGGATATCGATGAATCAATTTATGACAACTCGATTTCCTTCTCACTATCCTATCGACTGTACTTCCAACCTGGTCAATCAGCGCTGGGCGAAATCTTCGCTGCTACCGGTCTGTTTGATCGTCCGCCTGGTGACTGGGTCAGTAACGGTGTTGGGCGTGATCTGTATGAGACTCATCGCGGCCTAGCCAAACTCCAGCACAACAAAACCGAAGATCAGATTATTGATCTTTGCACCAACGTCATCTTACCGTCGGTGCCATCACCAGCCGAACCGCCGCCCTTCACACCCACTCCCTACACTCGCTTTTGTAATGAAAAGCCAGCACCCTACGAAAGTTGGCTCCGTTTCGAAGGGGCATTCACTAGCATCGAGAGCAACCCGGTTACCGAGCAAATATCGGTCGGTGGCGATGATCTGAAATCGAGGGCATTTAACCCGAACGAGCCAACCGGCACTATTGGCGATACGGATGCGGCAAAAAACATTCAGCGATACATCGAATCCGCGCCGGCCGGGATGGAGTTCGAGTGGATGGGCTACGCGGAACGGGTTGGATACGACATACCGCGTCCTGGCAAGTTGACTTTTGGCGGTGTGACACTGGTGCGAAAAGGCCGGGGAGTATTCCGCAAGAAACCGCTGGGTACACACTTTTGCCAACCCGTCATTGGAGCCGCCTGGAAGTTTCGCTATGCGATCGACCGACGGCCACAGTCCGTGAACGTGGATGATGCTGACCCGATCAATAGGCCAGGGGGCAATCCATGAAGCTGACCGATGGATCAACGGTAATCGAAGTGTGTCCGATCGAGTTACACAGCAAGCTGGCAGAACTCGAGTTGACGCACAGAATTGCCAAGGGCAACTTACTCGAGCCTACCGCGGAGTTCCTGCAGGCGATAGCCAGGCACGTGGAATCGCATGGCCTACGCATTACGCGCACCGGTGCCTGGCAGTTGTGGCGCGGATTGTGTCTCTACGTCGATCGACTACGAAAACGAAACGCCATCGCAGCGGATATAGCTCACTGGTTTGGCGTCAATCCCTTCGAGCTGAGCGACGAACAGCGCTTGGCACTCTACGCAAACTTACACCGCATACAAGCGCAAACGATTCTCAACGCTGGTAACTACTCGCCAACCGACTATCGGGGTGTGTACGAACTGACCCTACTGGCCACTGGCAGTGAGAACCAGGCACTGGCCGCAAAGGCGATTGCACTCAAGCGTTTCGTCGATGCTCAGATCGCTAAGGAAAAGCAGCATGGCTAAGAAGCTACCGGCCAAAAAAAAATCGCCCGAAACGAAGCGTAAGGAAATAGTCAATACCGCTGTACAGGCTGTGCAGCGCGAGACACCTTACACCGCTGGCTATCAAGCCATACCGCACGTTTTGTTGCGACAACCCCGCGACTTGCCACCGTTCACTTTCGCCATCATTCACGCGATGCTGATTGATCCGGAGATCCGCCTAAACCTATCAAAGCGGGCCGCCCCAATCATGAAAGCGGAGTTTGGATTCAAAGAGGGTGAAACGTGGACTGAGGGAGTGCAGTGCGCTGATCAAGAGATTGGCCAGTACATCTATCGTCAATTGCAGCGGATTTGGAACCTGTACCTGCCCGCCATTCTGCGATCACAGGTCTGGGGCTGGTCGGCTGGCGAAATCACGGTAAAGCTGAGCGATGCGGGATTGGTTGAGATTGACAAGCTGCATCCGCGCCATGCTTCGGACTCGCGATTGCTACTGCAGGACAAAGCCGCCTGGGGTGTTCGATTCGCGCGGGTAAAGGAATCAGAATCAGGCCAAGGGTACGTTGATTTGCAGTTCCCCTATTGCTGGTTTCACTCTTACAACGCTGAAGATGGCGACCACTACGGCGTAAGCGCTCTTCTGGGATGCTACAGTCCCTGGGCATCGAAGTGGTTCAACGGTGGCGCCCTCGACGTTCGGCAACTGTTCATGCACAAAGATGCGTATGGCGGAACGGACTTGGGCTACCCTGAAGGTGAAACGCTGGTCAACGGGCAGTACATTCCAAACGTGATGATCGCTCGCCAGATCGTGGAGCAGCTCGCCGCCGGTGGTGTGACTACCAGGCCATCGCAGCGAGACGAGCAGGGCAATGAGAAGTGGCCTCTAACACGCGCCACGGTACCCGCTAATCCGCAACATATCTTGCAGTTCCCCAAAGACTTGGACGCTGAGATTCGCGCTGGTCTGGAAGTGCCCGAAGAGGATGGCGATGCGTGGGCTTCCAAGCGAGTAACGATGGCATCGTTCTATGCTTCGCTTGATCAGTGGGTTGTTCAGATCATCTGCGACATCAAAGAGCAGATACTCGATAACCTGGTGCTACTCAACTTCGGCCATGTTCCGGAGTACGACATCAAGCACAAGCCACTAGCCGAGCAGGCTATGGAGCAACAGTCCAATGCGGGCCCCGGAAGCCAGCAAGGCAATCCGGGCGCCAACGGCATGGATGATATGGGTATGGGTATGCCACAGCAGCCGGGTATGCCTCAGGGGCTTCCAGCTCCATCGCCAGACCAGTCCATGACACCACAAGTCATGAGCCTGGCTAACCTGGTCAACCGAGCGCGCGAAGTCATTCGCATGGCAGTCGCACCAGTGGAAGTAAGCGACGATGATACCGATGATTCAAAGCCAGGTGAGTACGCATACGACTACGAGCGTATCGAGCTGATTGCTGATCTTCTGTCAGCTATCTTTGGCGACCAGGCTGAATCGATCCTAGACAAAATCCTGCAGCCAGTACCCACACGCATGGCAGTGTGGTCGCCATCGGACCATCCCCGCGGGCCAAACGGTCGATTTATTCCTAAGGGAACGCCAGAGGCCTACGCACTGGCCAAAGACAAGGTGGACGAAGCGCACCGAAATCGGTCACCAGAGACTATGAAATCTCTTATGGACCACATGAACACACTTACCATTGCGCAGCTGCACAAACTCAAAGCCGACTACGGCACCAAGGGCAGCGCCAAAACCAAACAAGCGCTGATCGAAAAGCTGGCCGCCAGGTTGACCGACGGTCGCGAGCGCACCGGCCGGCGCGCTGACGATACGCCACAAGCACCAGTTCGTGAGGAAGTCTACAGCGTTCCAACTCACTCGATCGACATTGACCCGGCACGTTTTCAGTACAAGGTCAAGGGCATCAATAAAGAGCAAGGGGTCGGTGAAGAACTGAAGGGCACCAGTAAATGGAACCCAGAACTGGGTGGCGTATTCCTCGTCTGGCGCGACCCCGAGAACGGCAAGGATTACGTGGTCAACGGACACCACAGGCATGAACTAGCCAAGCGCACTGGTACCCCTACCATCAACGTCCGGTATATCGATGCGCCGACCGCTCGAGCAGCCAGGGCGGTCGGAGCACTCGCCAACATTGCGGAGGGACGCGGCACAGCGCTGGATGCTGCTAAGTATCTGCGCGACTCGGACCGGGGTATTGATCACTTCCGGGATGCAGGTATCAGCCTTTCGGGCAAGGTCGCTTCGGATGCGAGCCACCTTATCAAGCTCAGCCAGCGCGCTTTCCAGGAAGTTGCCCAAGGCCGCATGGATGAAGATAAAGCCGTCGCGGTAGCCAAATGGCTCGAAGATCCCGACCTGCAGGACAAGCTGTTTAAGAAGCTCCACGACCGTGAGGACGATGGCAAAGACTGGTCGCTCCGTGAAATCGAGACGGCCGCCAAGAAAATGTCCAACGCTGGCAAGGTCACTGAAAGCGGTACTGATCTGTTCGGTGACTGGGAGGATGAGAAGTCTACTTTCGATCAAGAAGTAGAAATCGAGTCGTTCATCAATCGGCAATTGTCCCAAGAGGCTAACGACTACTCTGCAGTGGCAAACACCAGGCGTGCCGAGCGCGTGGCTAGCGCGGGTAACACGCTGGCAGTCGATGAAAATGCCAAGCGACGTGATAACGCTCGAGAGCATGCTGACGCATTCGAACGAGAGGCCTCACTACGTGGTCCGATTGCCGAAGCTATCAAGCGGCATGCTGCAGACCTGGCCGGCGCTAAGAACAAAAAGCAGCGCGAAGAAATCAAGCACGCTGCCCTTGCCGAAGTGCGCCGCAGGCTCAACGAAAAACCGGCCATCGAAATGCCGGCCGCCAAGTCAAACGACGATGCTGATGCTGGGGACCAGCTAGGCCTTTTCGGTGAATCGAGTAAGCCGAAGCGCGATCATGCGACGATCGACATCGGAGCCACCGGTCCTTCCAGTGGTAAGCAGAAAGCACTGTTCGACACTGGTGGCGACCCGGACCAGATGGACTTATTTGGCGATGGCGTGATGCCTGAGGAACTAGTTGCAAAAGAAAGTAGACGCAATCGTCGCTACGAAGGGGAGGCATTGGCAATGAGCGTTACGAAACGATATGCCGAGCGACAAGGCAAACACTCACTCTCCGACGATGAGGCTGAAGAAGTCGAGCGCATCGTGCGCGAGATTATTGCCAGCCAACCGGATGCACTACGAATGTCGGTAGATCGGTCTGGGCATGAGCATAAGTCTAAAGGGCCTGGCGGTGGACAGTTCACTAAGAAAGGTGGTGGCGGTGGCCCTGCGGAATCGCCAGCCAAGGTTCCGGATAACTCGACAAAACCGGCTCAGAAGCCCGTTAAGTCAACTACTGCTGATGTCACGCCACACGACAAGCCAGCGCCGATCAAAGATGCCCCCAACACTCAGGTAGACTCCGAGCCCATCACACCTCCACCGCCTGGCGATGCGTTCAAGGTGGATGTTGAGAAGACTGGTCCGGATGGCGTGGCCATCACTGCGCGCGTGGGTGTGCCTGGTCGCGTAGTGCCACCGCCACCAGAGATTCCGAAGCTGCCCAACCTCACCAGGGCGGAGCGACAAGCCGAGTCGGATTACATGGAAGCATTCATGCGCGACCCCGATGGCATGGCTGAGCAGTATCGACAACTGATCGGCAAGACCGACAAGCCCTACACCTTTGAAACCGATCAAGCCAAGGTGCTATCGAAAGACTGGTGCGACTCGGATCTTGATACGCAAATGAAGAAACGCCAGCTCTACAACAACGCGCTTCACCAGACTGCTAACGCCATCGTCAAACGGGCGTTCCTGAAGCACCTGGACACGTTACAGCCAGGCGACAACGTATTGGTGACGGTTGGTGGTTGTGGATCCGGCAAGGGCTACACGCTCAAGAACACGGAGCTGGGCAAGAATTTGACCGCGGAAGCCAAGGCGGTCTGGGATTCGGCTGGCGACCAAAACGCTACCGAAAACCCCTGGATACTGGAGGAAGCCAAAAAGCGCGGGCTGACTGTGACCTATGCGTATGTCGCTGGTGATCCAAAGGTATCGTGGGCAGACCCGAACCGTGGCGTTGTCAAAAGGGCACACGACAACAAAGACGGCCGGATGGTCGACGCTGCCGTTTTTGCAGACAGCTATGTATTGGGCGCCAAGAATCACCATGCGTTCCACCAGGCTAATCAAAACGATCCAGCCGCGAAATTCTTGTTCTTTTCAGCAAAGGACCAGAGCGTTCTGCCTGGCGTGCCTGAGGAATCTCTCAATTGGGACCGGAAATCGCTATATCATTGGGCTATGGGTTCGATACAGTCTCGAACCGATGTAGCTCCGACAGTAATGCGTGGGGCCACCAGTGGCGCACGTATCTGGAACGATGAATTTTGAGAGGTTTACCATGCCCACTAAGCAAGAAATCGACGCTGGCATCAATGCCTACGAAGATGAAAAGGCCGCTCACCTGAACAACCTAGCTAACCTGGCTGCGCAGGCTGGTATCCAGGTTGGCGGCAACGCCGGAATACCCGCTTTGCTGCCTGATGGCTCGCTGGCTGAACCAGAAGTAACTCAAGTCCCTCAGGCTCCGCCACCTAACCCTTGATTTCTGTTGGTAGCGCAAGATGCAGTTAAAATCCATCGTCAACACGGCACTGGTCGGTGCCGGTGGTATCTCTTCCGAACTGATCGACGCGCTAAAGCGGGTGATTCTATACGCTCGCAAGATGCAGTATTGGCCCAGCGAGACACTGAGGCTAGCGCGCGAAACGATCGAACAGTTCGAGCCCCTGTTGGCCGAGCATATTGCCGATTCCGTGCTCGCATCGTGGGTGTACGGCTTTGACGATGTTGCCGGCCAATTCCCGCCGTGGCTGCAGCGGGAGTTCCAGACCACAATTCGCCGCGGTCCCCCGCCACCACCAGCGCCACCAACTCTCTATGGCATGTTCGATCGCGAGCCCGAGCTAAAGTTGCCGATCATCGAAAACGCCATGCAGCGGCTGATGGAACGCAACATCATGACCAGGCGGGATTTCGACGCGGCCAACTCCAGCGCAAAGCAACAGGCGTTTGAGATTGCCGGTGGCCTGAAAGAAGACACGATCGAACGGATGCGCGGTTTTCTGATTGATGATATGCGCGAAGGAACATCACTCAGTAGCTTTCGCAACCGAGTTGAAGAACATCTTGGGACCAGTCCTATAGCACCTGGCCATCTCGAGAACGTCTATCGGACCAACATCCAGGCAGCTATCCGCGATGGCCGCGAAACGCTCAGACAGAACCCAATTGTCAAGAATACGTTTCCTTACCAGGCGTACATCGCGGTGCATGACGCTCGCACCAGGCATGATCACAAGGCCCTCGAGAAACTGGGACTCAACGGTACCAATATCTATCGTGCAGACGATCCATTCTGGGACCATTACACGCCACCGTGGGATTACAACTGTCGATGCTCGACCAGGTTATTGACCATCGAACAAGCCGCCAAGGCCGGAGTGAAAGAAGCAAAGGAATGGCTTCGCACGGGTCGTGCGCCGCTCCAGCCTGAATACCGCCTGGCTGCCATACCGTTCGAACCGAACCCAGACTGGGGCAGTCGCGGCAAGGTGGGTTTCGTGATGATGTCGCTCATCCGTATGAGTCAGTACCGCGCGCCCAAAGGTTACAACAAAGCCAACCCGCTGATGATCAACGGCAAGGGTTACGTCGGCGGAGAGTTCATCCCACCTGATGAGTACCAAAAGGCCAGCGACGAACAAAAGAAGGAAATCAAAGAGGGCAAGAAGTTCGAGCCAGGTTCAACCGTTGACCTATCGAAACTCAAGTTGAGCGACGAACAGCGTGGGGTTCTCGTATCGCTGGGCAAGGATGGTCGATCGTTCCCATCTGGCCAAGACATCATGATGACTGGTACGCGCCGGCGAGCGGTGCAATCACTCATCGACAAGGGGCTTATCCAGCGGACCGAAGCAGATGGATTGATCACTTACAAGAAAGCTGTTGCTTCCGCTTCTCCCATGGGAGAGAAAGCTCGAGTCTTCGAAAAGGTAGCCCCACGGCCAGCTCCGGCTCAACCCGCCAGCAAACCACCGACCATTCCAAAAGCCAGTAAGCCGAAGACCAGGCGACGAACTAACGAGGGTAACTGGCGATACACTAGTCGCGATTTCTTCAAGAGTGGAGCCAAAGCCAAGTTTCGTGACAACGTGGAAGCGATTCGCACGCTCAAAACGCTGCAGCTCGAGAATCGCCAGGCAACCAAAGAGGAGCAGGAGAAGTTATCCAAGTACGTTGGGTGGGGCGCGTATCCTCAACTATTTGGCTACTGGTCGCGAGACTGGGCAAAAGAGCAGGAGGAACTGCGCAGTCTGCTTTCTGATGCAGAGTACGCAGACGCTCGAGCTTCGACGACGAATGCCCACTTCACGCATCCTGACGTTGTAGCAGCCAACTGGCAGATGGCTGAGCGGCTTGGATTCAAAGGCGGGCGATTCCTCGAGCCTGCTGTCGGTGCTGGTTACTATGTCGGCCTAATGCCCGAGCACCTGGCCAAAGAAACCACCGTCACCGCTGTCGAAATGGACCAGCTAACAGGCAACATGGCCAAGCAACTGTATCCATCGGCCAATGTCCAGGTCAGTCCATTCCAAGACTACCAAACACCTGATGACTTCTACGACATCGTTAGCACCAACGTGCCCTTTAGCGGGAAAGTCAGGGTGTTTGATCCAAAGTACCGTGGCAAGCGCCCACTGATCCATGATTACTACTTCATGCGATCGGTGGATACGGCGAAACCTGGTGGCTTGATCATGCACCTCACCAGCGCTGGAACGCTAGACAAGTTGGACCCCAATGTTCGCAAGTATGTCATGGAGCGCGCGGAACTGGTCAGCGCTGTGCGATTCCCAGGCGACACGCATTTGAAGAACGCTGGTACATCGGTCGTTACCGATATGCTTATCTTGCGGAAGAAGCATCCTGGCATCCCTGAGGCGACCGACGATACACCCGAGGAAGCCAAGCCAAAGGCCGAGGGCTTCACCGGAACGACCGTTGACGCTTTAGGGCGCCTCTACCATTGGCGCGACGGCAAGCGAGTTCCAGCACCGAAGTGGGATGACGTAGTCACCGTTCCAGATCCTGCAGGCGGTGAACCGATTGTGGTCAATCGCTACTTTGCAGAAAACCCCGAACAAGTGCTGGGAACGCTCGATCGTACTGGCTCTATGTACGGCGGTGGCGAAATGAACGTCACCAAAACCGACGACTACGAACAGCGATTGCAGGGGGCGATCGATCGATTGCCTGAAGGTGCGTTCTGGGCTGACAAGAACGTCAAAGCCGAGCGACCCGAGCCACAGCGAATTGAGGCCGACCAAAAGTACGCTGAGGGACAGCTCGTATCAAAGGATGGCCAAATCTATCAGCACTTCGGTGGAGCCCTCACGCCTGTTCAGGTTAGCGCCGCAATGCGCGATCGAATACTTGGGCAAATGGCCATCCGTGATAGCGCTCGCCGCTTAATCGCTGCTCAGCAAACCGGAGAGGGTATCGACGAAGCCCGCGCGGCACTCAATAAAGCCTACGACGACTTCACCGCTAAGTATGGTGTGATCCATGACAAGACAAACCGTAATGCCATGAAGATGGATCCGGATGGCAAGTTCCTGCTCAGCTTGGAAAGCTACAATTCGACCACCAAGCAAGCGAGCAAGGCCGACATCTTCTCGAAAGACACGATCAATCGCGGATTCAAGGCGGAAAAGGCTAACGGTGTGGTCGATGCAACTGGCATCGTGCTCAATGAAACTGGGACGCTCGATGTCGATCGCATTGCGGAGCTAGTTGGCAAGTCGCGTGAAGAGATCGAGGATGATCTGATTGAAAACGGCTTGGCTTTCCGTGATCCAAATGGCGGCAAGTGGACGCATGCCGCCGAATATCTTTCGGGTAACGTGCGCAAGAAACTGAACGAAGCTCGCACCGCGGCCGCTAGTGATCCACAGTACGACATCAATGTTAAGGCCCTCGAGGCCAATCAGCCCGAAGACATTCCACCGGATGACATTGGTGTCAAACTCGGCGCGCCCTGGGTACCGCCGGCTGTCATCAAGCAGTTTGCGGCCGAAGTGTTGGGAGCCAGTGAGGACGACTTTGCAGTACGGTATGCCGAAAACATTGGCGAGTGGTTTGCCAATTACACGAACGATTATGTTGCCAGCCGTCGCTCAAACGTCGAAGTCTGGGGCGTGCAGGATGATTCCGGCTATAACGCTGCCAGCTTCATGGAGATACTGAACTCTGCTCTCAGCGGTAAGGCCATCGTCATTCGATCAGCAACTTCGGATGACGACGGGAATCGACCTGTTTTGCCCGACGCTACGGAAAAGGCTCGAGAAAAGGTTGAGGAAATGAAAGCCCGCTTCAAAGAGTGGGTCTGGGAGGATGACAGCCGCGCCGCTGAGCTACACCGCTTCTACAACGATAACTACAACAACATCGTTCCAACTCACTTCGATGGCTCTCACCTGACGTTCCCCGGCATGGCATCAACATGGCCAGGCAGCGATGCGCCGCTCAAGCTGCGCGATATGCAAAAGAACTTCATCTGGCGAGTAATTACAACTGGCAAGGGCCTGGCAGCTCACGAAGTCGGGACCGGTAAGACAGCCAGCATGATTGCGTCCGCGATGGAGCTGAGGCGGTTGGGACTGGCCAAGAAGCCCTGCATCGCGGTGCTCAAGAGCAACATCGAACAGATAACGGCCGAAGCTCAGCAACTTTACCCAGGCGCGAAGATTCTCTCGACGGCCGATATGTTCAATGCTGACAAACGGCAGCAAACGCTCAATCAGATTGCCACTGGTGATTACGACATGATCATCATGACCCACGATCACCTTGACGCGATGAAGATGAAGCCGGAGACATCTGCCAAGTTCATCCAAGAGGAAATCGAGGAACTCAGCCAGGCGATTCTGGCCGCCGAACAAGAACAGATCGCGCGCGGCGAAAAGAAGCAGTCTAACCGTATCGTCAAGCGACTAGAAAACCAAAAGCAGAAGCTCGAGGAAGATCTTAAAAAGGCCCTGGCTGACCACAAGAAAGATGACATTTTCTTCGAAGACTCGGGCATCGATATGCTAATGGTCGACGAGGCGCACAAGTTTAAGAGTTTGCCATGCCATAGCCGCCAAGGCGACATCAAGGGCATCCCCAGTGGGCGATCGGAACGCGCAACCAATATGCTCATGCGTACGCGCTGGCTGCTGGATAAGAACAAAGGTCGTGGAGTGGTGTTTGCTACCGGCACCCCAATCGCCAACACCATGGGCGAATTGTTCAATATGCAGCGATACCTGCAATATGATGCGCTGAAGGAAAGAGGCCTCCATCGGTTTGACGCCTGGAAAGATACCTTTGGTGACACGGTTACGCGCATGGAGTTCAAGCTCAACGGCGATGTCGCTCCGACGACTCGCTTTGCTGAGTTTGTGAACCTACCAGAACTTCGCCACCTGGCTAGCGAGTTCATGGACGTTCAATTGGTCGATGACCAGGTGTTACCCGATGGCAAGCCGGTCATTAAACGCCCCAACCGACATGACCATGTTGTCATATCGCCAGAGAACGACGCCATTAAGGAAATGATGGCTGGCATTCACGCACGAGCTGCGGAAATGAAGAACCGTCGCGGCCCACCTGAGAAGGGCGCGGACAACATGCTGAATGTCTGCAATGACGCCAAACTGGGCTCGATCGATATGCGGCTTCTCGATCGCAGCGCCGACGATCATCCCGATTCCAAGGTAAATCAGTGCGTTCGCAAGGTGATGGATATCTACAACCAGCATCCTGGCCAAACGCAGTGTATTTTCAGCGACCTAGGTGTCCACGATGACAAAAAGAAGTCGACTGAAGGCGGCATCGACATTGCTGACAGTGGATTCAGTGTGTTTAAGGATATTCGTCGTAAGCTGGTGGCTGCTGGCATCCCCGATTCGCAGATTGTGGACTTCAGCGATAGCGCCATGAGCGACGTCAAGCGACAAGAGGCGCAAGAGGCGGCCAAGCGTGGCGACGTTCGCATTATGCTGGGCTCCACGATGCGACTTGGAACCGGCACCAACGTCCAGCACCGACTGAAGGCGATTCACCACCTGGATATTCCCTACGTTCCAGCTTTCCTCGAGCAGCGTGACGGCCGCGGGTACCGCTCAGGCAACAAGAACAGCGACATCGACATTTACAAGTATGTCCAACAGGGATCAGCCGATAACCTGTTCTGGCAGATCGTGGCCAACAAATCTAACTTCATCAATCAGTACATGCGCGGCCGTGGCGCACGTACCATGCAAGACCTGGATACCGAATCGCTCTCGCCTGAAGAAATGGTAGCCGTATCCACTGGCGATGAATCGATGCTCGAGCGCGTAGCCCTCGAGGATGAAGTCAAACGGCTCAGGCGGGCACAATCCCGACACAAAAGCGATCGACTGAGGATTCAATCGGTTCTCGAAAACTCAGATAAGTTACTTGCCGCGCTCGAAACCAAGAAACGCGACTTTGAGCGTGACGCGTCCCACCTGGCACAGCGCGAAGAGTTCGATATGCGATTAAGGGGCAGCGACTTTTCGGAGCGTTCTGCCGCGCATGCTGCATTGGTCGAAGCAGTGGAGCAGGCCAAAGCGGAGCATGCGATCAACGGCCGATGGAGTGACCCAATTCATATTGGCAGCTATCGCGGCTTGCCTGTGCACGTGAAGCGCGACGGCATGCTCGAGCTGCATGGGCCGAGTGGTCAGGCATACGAATCTGGATCATCGCTGCAGTCGATCGAGCATGCTGCACGCAAGATTGGCAAGCTGCCCGCTTCTGCAGAGCAGAAGATAAAGGACTTCCATACCGACCTTGCGAAAATGCGACAACAGCATGCTTCCCCGTTCCGGCACGAGCAAACCCTACTGGAGAAAGAAACCCGCCTGCAGGAACTGAAGAACAAGCAATCGCAGCGAATGAGCCTGACGCCTGGTGTCACCAAGGTGATAAATGGAGTGACATACACACTCAATCAGCACCACAGGTGGGCTAACGAGAACCAGCAACAATCGCCACAGCCTCAGCAGCCAACACAACAGCCCCAGCAAGCGGCGCAGCCCCAGACGGCTCAACCTTCGAACCAACCAGTACAGCCGGCGCAATCTCAGCCACAGGCCCAACCAGAGCCAAACCCACAATCGCCGCCATCGCCTGAAACAATACGCTTGGCGGCTCAAGTAGGTGACAGCCCGCAACACCGCGCAGCGCGTACCCATGTTGCGAAACATTACCTAACGCAGATGGCCAAGAGCTATGACCACAAAACTAAGTCGATGGTCCCGCTCTCGCCGGCGAAAGTAGAGGGCATGTTTGACGGCATCGATCTGTCCAAGCCGGTAGTGATCGGTCCACCGCCTGAGATTCCCCCGCCTGACTCCATGGTGCAGTGGCAAGCCAATGGCGGGTACCGTGGCAGTTACTTCTCAGTACCAGGCACCAAACCGCAAGACCTGGGCATTTACGACCATGCAACCGCATGGACTGTATCTGGTACACCAGTGCTACCGCGGGAGCAGACGGTTTACGAAACCCGTACCGCAAAATTCAATCGGATGAGCTACCTATTTTCCACTGCAGCGCCGACAATAGACACGTGGAGCGTGCCTGGCACGCCCAAGCATGTTAGCGGCGGTGGGCCACAGTGGTACATTCCAACAGCCGCGCACCCAAATGTCAGAATCGCAAAGAAACATGGACCTCCAACAAGTAATCGCCAAAACGGAGCAGCTTCTCAAGCAGTCCCAAGATCCGGCAATGGTGGAAGTCCACCGACAACTAAAGCTAGTTGAGGCAGGGCAGCAGCCTCAGCAAAGCATCGGTCGCATAATCATGTACAACTACGAACCGGCTCCTACCCCTGAGATTCAGGAATGGGCTGAGTCAGTTTTGGCAGTTTCGCAAGCACTCAAGGGCAAGCAGTGATGTATTGGAAACAGTTAGCCGCACAGGCCAAAGATTTACCGTCGATCGATCATCCATGGGCAGTCCTGATTGATTCCACACTCCTGGCCGACCAGCCCCAGCTCTATCAAGAGTTGGTTGGTTCAGGCGAGCTGGAGCCATTCGTACAACTCCGCACCGCCGATGCGCTAGCTGAATATGATCGACTGATCAAAGCAGGCGCCGAGCCCGCTTCAGCTCAGGAACTGGCGATCGACAGCGTAACACCCAAAGCAGTTGAAAACCCGGCCGAAGATTATGAGCTGGAAGGTGGCCATGAGGAGCAAGCGGCCGCTCTCGAGCGATACCTTGGAAAAGGTTGATGGATGGCTGAAGTAACCCGAATCTGGACAGTAGGCGGTCAACGTGCCGAGCATCCTGCTCACATCGCCGCGACTGCAGCGGAATATAACTGGCCTATGCGCTGGCATGGCCAAGCCAAAGGACTGACCTGCCATCGTGGGCGACCCTACGGCGAAGCGCACTTCTTACTAAAGTCTGATGCGCTCAACGCTCTTGACCTGGCTGGTCCCCTCGATCTAAAGATTGAGCACGAATCTGGCTCGATCACGTTTCCAGGGTGGTACGTCATCCGCACCGAAGCCATATCGCGCGATGTCGATAAACCTCCTCACTGGGTCACGCTGGCCGATCGACGATACATCTACGAACGCGTAGCGGCCACGACTCGCTACAACCTACGTTCTGGCCCCGATGATTCATGGGTAGACGATTCCCTGAACTCCGGCACACCCTACACCTGGCAGCAGATAATCGATGACCTGTGGAGCCTGCTTCCGGCCAGCGCTGGGGCAGTGCCAACAATCCCATCAGTTAGCTCGACCCCGGAGAATCTTGACTTCGAGGGCATGAGTGCCTGGCAGTCGATTTGCCAAGTGCTCACGGCTATCGGCTGCGGCGGCTGTCTACGATCCGATTGCAGCTACGTTTAGTGTGGTCCGGCTAGTGGACTCACAGGCTGGATTGTCTGCGCTCAAGACTGCCAACGAAAACCGCGTGCTCTGGGACTTCAGGCCAGAGAGCTTGCCAGAGGTAAACTATCCTGCCCAGGCTGCTGTCACGTTCCAGCGTATTCCAGGCAATGGCCCGTCCCCTTGGCTCGAGCCATCGGACCTCGAGACTGTTGCAGTGGACTCGCGCGGTACTCCAGGCACGATCTGGCCGATAGCCGACACGATGTTCAGTTGGGACGACAACGCATCCCAGCGAGCTGCAAGAGCTGCAGAGATCGGCCAGGCACTCAAGGGACTGCTCAAGCCAATTGCAGAGCCATGGGGCACGGTCTACGCTGGCGCGCTCGAGTTCCAATGTGGTTCGGAAGTCACTTCCGTGCAATGGATCAGCGATGGCTCTAGGGGAATGCAGACAGTTGTACGACATGCGTACAGCGAAATCGATTGGCCCAAACTGCCAACGATCTTTGGCGGTACCGGTGGCGGCGGCAGCCGCATTCGCTTCAAAATCGTCGATGTCATCTGCTATGGAACTTCGATCTCGCAAGTATTCGCTGAAGTGACGCACTACACCGGACCGTGCAACACCGACCCGCCAGGCATGGACCCGTACACTGGTTACGTCGAGCTGGAAGATACGTGCGTGCTGGAATACTACACGATCGATTTTCTGACTGGAGCCACCAGCGGAACTCCAGCTACTGGCAGCGCGACCTACTTCTACCCGACCGGCAGTTGCGAAGGTGTGTGGCTGATTGATTCCATCTGCGGTTCTCCGGAGTGTAACGACTGATGCTGGGCCCACAAATCGGATTCGGACCGATCTGGCTGCAAAAGCCGCGGAGCAAGTTTCTGCGATGCTCCGAACTGCACACCCAGCCGTGCGATGTCGAGGCTACCGATCAGTGCTGTGCGGTGATTCCGTGCACGTACTGTCTACGCCTGGAGTCGTATGGCCAGACGGGCGACGATGCACCATTCGGCTTGGCGGAGTTCGATACCGATAGTTGGTCCGGCACCGTCGGCGGCCACCTAGTCACGCTGTACTGGCGGAGGAATCAATACACTGGCGTTTGCGAGTTCGCAGTCTTGTTCGACGGCGAGGAGGTTGCGGCGGTCGATTGCGAATCGGGCAGTTGTCGCGATTCATCAGGATCGGCCGACGTAGGCGAAGATCGGACGCTGTTCTGGGAACGCCTGGTGTCTCACCCGCTGAAGTATCGCAAGGATGACGACGGATGCACGACCTGGTTCTGTGGCTCGTGCGAATGCACTTGCCAGGAACTGTGTGCGCGGGTCGGCAGGTTTACCGGCACGCTGACGATCGATCCCTACGCCAGCGAGTGCGATCCGCCAGTCTGGTCAGGCGCAGTGGAAACAGCCACGGAGACGATCGAAGCGGAGCTGTATCTGTATCGAGGCGAGTACGATGGCCAGTGTTACCTGGCCGGCCAAATCCGCGGCGAGAGTGTTGGGCCAGTCCTGATCACCGACTGTAAACAAATCAACGTCACGTTCGAGTTGTACGACGGCCTGATCGTCCAGATCACGTGCAAGGAATGCGGATGCCCGGTCGATAACGTCTGTACGAAGGGTTGCTGCTATCCGCACCAGCACAACACGCCAGTGGGCGATGTGATGCTGCCGATTCCGTTTGAGATCTCCGCACCAGGTTGCTACGAGGCGAACGGATACCAGGGCGTTTTCCAACCGATTGGCATCGGGTTTAATCCAGCAAGCCGCTGCGGGACGTGCAACTACTACGAGAGTGATGATCAAATCGCCATCCAAGCTTCTGGGCTAGTGAACAGTGGATTATCTTGTCTCCCATCGCCCGTCGTGCTTAGGTTTTGCTTTGGCCTGGAATGTCTTGGCGCGGATGAGAACGCATGCTGTGAGGGCATTCGGCTGCTGGTCGGCTCGATCTATCCGTTTGCTGGTGCAACGTACGAACCGGACTCGCCGTTTGGCTCGTTGTGTCCGTGGATCCGACGTATTGCGCCACTGACCTGCATGTGCAGTGACGAGGATGGATTCAGCGATCATGACAAAAACGGCTTCAGCGCCGTCTATCCGCTCGACTCACTATCGTTTGCATGCGATGAAACGTACACCGACGGAGTTTGCGCCGGCCAGTCGATTTGTCCGACTCCATTGGCGTGTTCTTTCGCTGGGGCTACACTGTCGATATGAGCGAGCAGTGCCAATGCAAACTCGGTGACGTATGCGCAAGGCGCGGCCAGGTAATGCCCAAGGTCCACTGGGATAAGTGCCAAGCTGGAATGGTCGATCACCTCGACCAGCTATATGCCAGACGTATTGAGCACAAGCCCGACCCGATTCGGCACACGGCCCCCGCAAGCAACGCCTGGCTACAACTTGTGCATGGGCTCTGGGCGGAGTTTCACACTTACGCTACGACAAAGTGGCATGCGACGGTCGAAGAGCGAAGGGCTTGGTTTGCTGAGTGGCTGTCCAGGGTGCCGAACAAGTTCGGATGTTCATGCCGAGATCACTTCACTGAGCTTGTAAAGCTGCACCCGCCAAACTTCGATTCACCTGTGCAGTTCTTTGCATCCAGTGTGCGGTTGCACAACGAAGTCAATCGAAAGCTCAGTAAACCTGCACTCAGCTATGCCGACGCGATGCACGCCAATGGTATCTGCGTGAAGGATGACTGGTCGTTCGAGTCTGAGCCACCGCAGATTAGCGAGCCCGCATCTGCACCAGCTAGAGCCCGCCCTGCCCCACACAGGCCAAGACCGCCAATTCGCAAGGCAACACCAGTACGATCTAGCAGGCGTTCCCCAGGTAGTGCATTCAGGTACACCGGCGGGCAAGTTCGGTTTGTAACCAGTGCGCAATTCCAAGAAGACATTAAGCTACTGGTATCGAAGATTCCACCAGACATAACGGCGATCGCGGGCGTAGCCAGATCCGGACTGAGCGCGGCGACCATGCTGAGCATGTACCTTCATCTGCCCATGATCACGATACGCCAAACCATGAACGATATTGTGCCGACTGGAAACGGCTGGCGACTGGGCGGATCCAAGCACGTTGACCCCAAGGGTAAGATACTTGTGGTCGATGACACGGTAATGACCGGCAACTCGATCAAGGCGATTGCACCGCTGGTTGAGCGAGAGTTGCGCAATGCCATGTACGCGGCGGTATACGTCAATCCTCTTGCCTTACGAAAGCCAGACATCTGGGCAGTCGATCTGGGCTGGCCGCACTTGCTTGAATGGAACCTGTTCAACTCCATACTGTCACCATCCATGGCCGTGGACTTCGACGGTGTGCTCTGCCGCGATTGCCCACCAGGTGCTGATGATGATGGACCGCGATACCTCGATTTCATCCGCAACGCTCAGCCGCTCTACGTTCCCCGTCGAGTGCCTATTCCGCTCATCGTCACGGCTCGCATCGAGAAGTATCGGGTTGAGACTGAGGAATGGCTCAGGCGGCATGGAATCAACTGGCAGCGATTGGTGATGCACCCAGCGGCAACCTTACAGGAACGTCAACGAGACGACATTCCAGCTTTCAAAGCCAGGCACTATAAGGAGTGGGCGTCAAAGCATCGCGCCGCGCCCGGTCCGATCATCTTCTGCGAATCTGAGGACTGGCAGGCTAGACGCATTGCTCAACTTTCGCAACTGATGGCTATTTGCCCGCACACTGCCGGGGTGTATTGATGAAATCCAGGGGGCCACTTGTTGGCTTGCAGTTCATTAGCTACGCCCAGCTTGCGTACGACATTCTTATGTGGTCCAGTGCGTTTCCCAAAAGCTACTATCGCGCCGTGATTGGTATACCGCGATCGGGCTTGACGTGTGCTCATATGCTGAGTGTACATCTCAACTCACCATGCACTGCTTTACACGCCAGGGAGTTTCGACAGTCAACTGGCAGGCCGATTGTTTTTGGCCAAGGCCCGTATCTGATAGTTGACGATACCGTTAGCTACGGCACCACAATGAAAGAAGTGCGGGACCAGGTTAAAGGTATATCTGCTGAGTTTGCCGCAGTGTACGTTCGAGATGGGGCTCGATCGTCTGTAGACCATTGGTTTGGTAGGCACGAAGAACCGGACTGGCTGGTGATAACTGAGTGGAACTGGAACAAGCACCAGGACGCTGAGTACATAGCAGTCACCGCAGATGTAGGAGAGCTGGGCTATGATCTTAACCCAAAATTCGATTGCGTTTACCAGTCCACTCGCGATGCGCTGGCGTATAGGCATTCATTGGCAGCGGTCCTGTTTGCGGTACACGACTGCCAGGCGCTAGCTGACGAATGCGGCAAGCCAGTGATCGATGCTCGCGCAATGAAGGTCTATTCACCCGGATACCACCATGGAACGTGAGCAAGTGCTGATGATCGCTGGCGAGCTTCCTGGCCAGACATGGTATTGGGAGCTGGCATGGCTGTACGACAACCTACGGGCTTCACGCAGGCATCTCGAGATTGGAACGTACGGCGGGCGCAGCATGTTTGTCAGTGCTCACGCTATGGGTGAGGGTGAGTTGTTCACCGTCGATGCGATGCACTGCGAACGTGGCGTCCCGCCCGACCTAATCGCAACGATAGCCAAGTCGGCAATCGCTTTTTGTCCACCGAAAGTGCAGATCTCAACAGTACATTTGACTTCACTTGAGGCAGCCAACTTGATCGAGGGTAGCTTCGATTCTGTCTTCATCGACGGCGATCACGCCTACGATTGCGTGCTGGCTGACATCGAGACGTGGTTGCCCAGACTGCGGCCAGGCGGGCTTATTTGCGGACACGACTACTGGCCGAATCACTGGGGCGTCATGGAGGCCGTCAACAAGCTGGTCCGAGGCTTTGAGGTAGTGCCCAACTCTCGCATCTGGTGGGCTCGGGCTTAACCAATTTCCTGGTGTCGGCAATATGGCACCATTTTGGCACCGTGCGGCCTTTTTTGACGCGTTTTAAACCGGCCGGCGCGGGTCCTGGCACCAAAAACACCAATAAATACAGGGTATTTTGATGGGTTTTCATCACTTACAAAGTAGATGTCGGGGGTTCGAGTCCCTCCTCGCCCACTAAAATCCCTGGAAAATACGCAGGGTTTCTCCGGTGCCCCAAATTCTTGGCACCAACTTGGCACCAAACCAAATTCAATGACCGATGGTGTCCAGGCTGGTTTGAGCATATCAAGTTACTATGCGCAAGCCCTTCTATCGCAAATCTCATAACTGTTGGTACGTCAAAGACTCATCGGGCAAGTTCATTCGCTTGGACCCCAATGAGGAAAAGGCGTTCACGCTCTGGAACCAGATGCTGGCCGTCCGTTCGATCAACGATCGGTCATCATTCGCCGTGGTAGCTGAGGCTTACCTGCAGGAGCACGAGAGCCTCTTGGCCCCGGCGAAGTTCGATATGGTCGGTGGATACATCGCAGCTTTCATCCCTGCAGTCGACGGGTTGATGGCTCTCGAGATTACTCCCGGTTTGGTCGCGCGGTGGCTGGCCGAACCTAAGCCAGGTAGGCTCAAAAAGAACGGCGAGCGAGGGCAATCGCGATGCTGGGCTCAGTCAACTAAGCGTGACGCTGCAGGGGCAATCAAGCGGGTGTATCGCTGGGCTCACGGTACCGGCCGAATCAGCCGAAATCCGCTATTCAACTTCAGTGTTCCTGAGGGGGCGCCGCGGTTGGTCACTGTCGCGCATGATGCTCACGAGCTGTTAGTCAAAGAGATGCTGAAGCTGGTGGACGATCGATCGTTTGCGCACTACCTGATTGCTTCGAAGTGCGGAGCCAGGCCACAGCAGATCCGCGAAGTGACGCGCGATCATGTGCTGCCAGATTACAGCGCCTGGGTATTTGGTGCGGATAAGCATAAGACGGGCAAGAAGACTAAGCGAAAGCTGGTGGTGTACCTTCCGCCATGCCTGCAGACGTTGACTCGCATCCTGATGTCAGCCGAGCACAATCGATCGGAGTATCTGTTCACCAATGCCGACGGGCACCAGTGGAAAAAAGATACGGTCGCACAACGCATTAGGCGATTGCGTAAGCGGTTCAACCTGCCGAACAACCTGGTGGCCTACGCCTACCGTCACACCTTCGCCACCGAAGCGCTGTTAGCTGGAAATCACATCGCGACGGTCGCAACGCTTATGGGCCATACTGACACTAGGATGGTGGCTCAGCGTTACGGGCATCTTGACCAGCACAAGCAACATCTTATTGAAGCCACCGCCAGGGCAGCTGCGAGACGATTCGCGAATTAGGTTCACAGTTTAACGCCTCTGCGCTTGGCAAACCGTTCAAGTATGGGCAAACCTGGGACTTTCGGAGGCGTTGGCTTGGGAGCGTGCTCATTGGTCGATGGTTGAAACGTCGAGCGGCGCAAGTAGGCATCGATGTCTTTCTGATCGAACCGCCAGTGCGAGCCGAGCTTGAGCGCCCTGACCTCTCCGGAGCGAGCGAGATCAAGCACGAATGTTTCGGAGCAGTTCAATTGCTCCGCGACTTCCTTGGTTTTGAGGAGTGCCATCAGAACAGCCCCATCTGTACGGGTACTGGTTCGACATCGACAGCAAGAAAGATTCGACCGTCAGCCCGACGCTGGATCCTACCGTCGGTGATGAGTTGCTCGAATGTCGATAGCCACTCGTCGATTGTAGCGTTAGGCCACTCGCAACCGCATCTTGCCAGGTTGACCAGTTCGCGAGCTGCTTCGAGTGGTTCAGTCCAGCCAGATCCGCGAATAAACGCAAGGGCTGGTTCTTTGAGAGAGTTCAAGATTACCTCCGGCTTTCGTCCTAAAAGCCGGTGGCAAGAGATTGGTCATTCGCTAATCAGGTTACGCTCGACTGGCAGAGCGGTCAAGTCACTTCAGATTGAGAAGCGTATTGACGTTTGGGTCGGAGCCCTGGACCTCGAGTGGTACCGCTGCGAATTTGTTTCCAGCATAGACCTCCCGTAACTTCTGTTTGCCATCGCTCGATTTGTTGGCGATGGTTATCTCGAGTGGAAGTGCTTTCTTCTCCGCTTCGAATAAATTGACTTCCAACCTGGAGCCCGGAATCTTCACCGCTACAGCTTTTGTTTCACCAGGTTCGATGCCAGAGGGAATCGTAACTCGAATGAGCGTATCGGCGTGCGGTACTGTTCGCTTGGGATCTTTCAGCCGGACGTAAAACGATAGTTCGTCGATCGCCTCTTTTGTATTGTTCTTGACCGTCACGGCCAATTGATACTCGCAAAGCAACTCGGTTTTGGTGGGCACAGCCGCGATGATGCCCTTAGATGCGGTGATAATTGGTTCTGTGGCCATGGCCGGGGATGCCATCAACACTAGGAGGGCTAGGGCTGTTTTCATTGCGGAATCCTTTTCTTATCAGTGACCGAAGTTGTCATTTTGGCCAGCAAACTCATCGCAGTTGGAACCCTTAGCTATCAAAGGTGTCCGCCGCGGGTAGGAGCCGCGCCTAAGATCGGACCACAGCCCCATGGGTTGAAGTTATGAAAGTCTACCTGATGAAATTCACGCTAAATGGTCGTCAACAGTGGCTCAAAGAATCCATGGACCGTGATACTGCTTTTGCTATGGGCAGGCGTTACGGCCGTTTAGGGCGCAAGCCTGTAATAGTTCGCATCGAAGCTACTCCCCAGGCTCTTTTGGCTTGCGGGCGGGCTTCTTACCGCCGTCTTTCTGCTTAACTCCCGACCGCTTGTCGATCTTGTCTAACCGGGACTCCTCTTTCTGGGCAAGCATCTTTGCGAGCGTGGTGTCCGCTGACTTGCGAGCACCCCCCGTATCTTTCGGCAGGAAAAGGCCTGCCTCCACCGCTTCGAAGTCAGTCATGTCGCCAGCTCGTATCGATGCGCTGACCTGCTTGTAGCAGTATTCGTGGCATCCTCGTACCTCCCGGCTTTCACCGATCGGCTTGCCACAGTTCAGGCATACCTTAGCTTCCACCAGAGCTAGCCGCTCCTTCGGAAACGTCGGAACGCTCTGAGTAATCATGCGCTGCAAAACGGCCAGTCCCTTGGTCAGTTTTTCAATCTGTTTAGCAATCGCTTCTGTATCCATAAAAAAATTTTTGTCTACGAATCTGTCCACCGCAAGTCCATGCTAGGCAAAGACTTAAATAATCTACGGGTGACTCTACGCACGCCTCCACCGTAGACACCACTGTTGACACCACCGTGGACGGTCGATACCTTTGTGTGGGTTACATGGACGTGAGTCACCAAGCACAAAGGGGCACGTTCATGAGAGTAGCAGTCACCGAAGTCAGGTGGGTCGAAGTGAATCGAGAAGCAAGGCAGCGACTAGCGAAGGCGGAACGGGAAAACCTTTGCGTGGCTTGTATGAAGCCGCTTGATCAATCGCGCACTGTGCGCGGATGTCACGAGCGTTGTTACAAGGCCACCATGCGCGGAATCGCCAAAGGCCAAACCACTGAAGCCGAGCGAATTGAAGAGGGCAAGCTACGGGAACTGCCTGAGTGCGGTGGCCGCGCTACCAATCCAGTTACCAAGGAACTGAGCAAACGATAACTCGCCGGTGGCAGGAGCCATTGGTCATTCCCCTGGCCCAGGGTTACGGGCAAATACAGGTGATCTATGTCAGCAACAGTTGAAGCCCCGTCGACCGCGAACGTGCTAGGCGATGTGCCAGTACATCGCGTCGATTTGATGGCCATCACTTACATCAATGGAGCGGTTCATGTTTCAACCACTCCTGGCTTCATTGCCGAAATCATTGCCGAACATGCTTCGGCCAAAGTTGAACTGTCCAACGGTTGTTTTACGACCAGACACAAAGACGACTTGCACAGCAATCGCACCTCGATCTTCCTGAAGCTGAGGGGCTAGTCATGCTGCTCGACGAACACGATGAATGCGGTCGCAATCAGTGGTACATCGAGCCTGGTGACGGCCGCAAGTTCGTGTTCGCCGTCTTCTGCTTTGGCTCGGCCTGTGTGATAGCTCACTGGCTGGGCTGGATCTAACGAAACACTTCCCTGGCTTCTTGGGCGAGTCTCTTTGCCCGGGAGTGTCGGTCAGTCGCGCCGTGTGGGGGCTAAATGCGGCAAATGGAATGTAAGGACGATGGAACCGCACGATGCGGTGGACGGGCAGGGAACGATTCGGGCCGCTGCCCAGTGGGATCGTTGACCGGGGCTCCGGAATGTTTCCGGGCCCCGTGGTCAACTCAACTTCAAATGGATCAGATTTAAAATGCTAGTTCTAAGTCGGAAGAAAAGCGAAGAGATTCGCATTGGTGACGACATCGTTCTGACGATCGTCGAGATTCGCGGTGATAAGGTCCGATTGGGCATCGCCGCTCCTAAGAACGTCGCGGTGCATCGCGATGAAGTCTACCAGGCCATTAAGCGCCAGCAGGCAGAACAGGCTGGTGGCAAGTGAGCACCTTCACTCAGCACTTTGACGCCAACGGTCTGCCGTGCGATCCGCCCGCGCTAGAGCCGGTTAAGAATCCGAAACTTTCCAGTGCTGAATATCATCAGCACGGGGCAATCAGTAACTCAAAGCTGAAGCTATTCAGCGAATCGAGGAAGCTGTACAAGGCGATCTATGTTGAGCGCTCGATGCAGTTCAATGTGACGCCAGCCATGCAACTGGGCTCTCTGGTTCATTGCATGCTGCTTGAGCCTGAGGAGTTGCATTTGCAATACGTGGTTGCCCCTGAGTGCGACCGGCGCACGAAGGAAGGCAAGGCTATTTGGGCTGAGTTCTGTGCAAACGCTGGCCTACGCGAAGTAATCAAGATCGAAATGTGGGAGCAGGCCCAAGCGATTTGCAAGGCCGTGCTTGCCAATGAAATGGTTCAGTCGATTTTCGACGCTTGCGACTTGTACGAGCACCCTCACTTTTGGATTGACTACAAGACTGGTCATCCATGCCGATGCAAGTTTGACATGCTCAGCCGTGAGCGTGACATGGTGTTTGACTTCAAGATCACTGGCGATGCCGGGCCAAAGGCTTTTGCGGGCCAGATGTCCAGCTTCAACTACGACGGCCAGGCTGCATGGTACTCGGATGGCTACTTCTCTATGGAGGGACGCATTCCGAACTTTGTGTTCGTCGCTGTGCAGAAGGAACCGCCGTTTGAAATCGGTTTCTACGAACTGCACGCGGACGATGTTGCCAGCGCAAAGAAGCGTAACGAAAAGCTACTTGCTCAGTTGATTGAGTGCCAATGCACAAATGACTGGGAAATGCCACACGAGCGCGAGATCCAGACGATTCGATTGCCGCGATTTGCGGCCTACCGTGACGAGTACACCAATTAGTTTTCTTTTAAGGGCAAATGATGAGCACTGCGATTATTGAACACGATCAACCTGTAGTTGCACGCCAGGCGATGGTTGAGGCTCAGTCGAGCCGCGCCGTGGCTGAGATTCAGAGTCAGATGATTATCGCCAAGAAGTTCCCCCGCGATGAAAAGCTGGCTGTGGACAAGATCCTAAACGCATGCCAGCGCAAGACGCTGGCGGAGGTGGCGTGCTACGAATACAGCAAGGGCGGAACGGCCGTAAGCGGTCCGTCGATTCGCCTGGCTGAGACGCTGGCACGTTACTGGGGCAATATGGAGTTCGGCGTACGTGAGCTTGAGCAGCGTAACGGAGAGTCGACCGTCGAGGCCTTTGCGATCGACCTGGAAACGAACGTACGCGCGGCCAAGGTCTTTCAAGTGCCTCACGTTCGTCACACTCGCAACGGTGCTTATCCGCTGAAAGACCCGCGCGAGATCTACGAACTGGTGGCTAACCAAGGTGCTCGCCGCGTTCGTGCGTGCATCCTGGGAATCATTCCTGGTGACATCGTTGACGCTGCTGTCGAGCAGTGCGATGCCACGCTGAAGGCAGATGTTGAGCTGAGCCCAGCGCGACTCAAGACGATGGTGGAAAAGTTTGCTGAGCAAGGCGTAACCAAGGAGCAGATTGAGACGCGCATCCAGCGGCGGCTTGAGGCGATCACACCCGCTCAGTTCCTCAACCTGATGAAGGTCTACAACTCGCTCAAAGATGGCATGGGTACGGCTGCTGATTACTTCCAGATGCCAGAGGCTCCGAAGATTATCGGCTCCGATGCTAACGCCAAGCTAAAGCCCAAAGGTAAGTCGCAACCTGCAGACGACAGCGCGCAGGCATCCGACCCTCAGGACCAATAGACCGTAAGCCCCTCTGGCTCGTAGCTGGCAGGGGCGGGCCGCCTTCGAGCGGGGCGGCCTTTTTTTATTCAAACAGGTGCATCGATGTTGGCGACGGAAATTAAGGGACTCAGTGCTAGGGATTGCGATGCAGACCCATGGCCAGCGTTTGGAGACCCAGGCGGCAGCGGATGGCGCATCCATATTGCGAGCGTCAACCGAGTTATCCCCATGCGATTTGCCCGTCAGCAGGATGCACAGGCGGCAATGGTGGCCATCGCTGACATAGTTGACTGGACCGGAGACATGGAGCAACTGCGGTCAATTAAGTGGAGAGATTTACGAGACCGAATGTTAGCCGCCATGGCTTGGTAAGCAATTTTTTTCTTTTCTTCAATCACAAAGGGCAAGCACTTGAAACCACTAGTCTGTTTTGACATCGAGGGCACTGGCGTAGATCCAGCCACCGACCGCATTATCTCTCTGGCTGCAATTCGCGTATCGCGTGGAATTGCTCCGGTTCATCAGAGTTGGCTGGTTCATCCTGGCCGACCTATCCCGCCTGAGTCGACGGCGATTCACCATATCACCGATGCGCAAGTGGCTGACTGTCCTGCGTTCTTAGACGTGGCGAAGGAAATCTACCTGTTCCTCGACGGCTGTGACCTGGTTGGCTTCAACCTGTCGAACTACGACGTTCCACTTCTATGGGAGGAGCTGTATCGCGCTGGCATCAATTGGGATTTGTCAGGAACGGCCATTATCGACGTTGGCACGCTGTTCAAGAAGCGCGAAGAGCGCACCCTAGCAGCCGCCATGAAGTTCTATTGCAACACGGAGCTTGTCGATGCTCACGATGCTCTGGCTGATGCGGCCGCAACGCTGCAGGTCTATGACGCGATGCTCGCTCGCTATCCCGACTTCGCAAAGATGAGTCATGAGGAACGCGCGAAGGAATCGCAGTTTGATCAACGTCTCGACCTGGCGGGCAAGATCATCGTCGGGAAAGACGGTAGGCCGACCTACGCCATCGGCCAAAAGACCAAAGGCGTTGCTGTGGCTGATAATCCGAGCTTTGCCCACTGGATGCTTAGCAAGGACTTCACTGTCAACACCAAGCTCGTGCTGCAGCAGATTTTGGAAGCGGAGGCGGTTGGGTAATCGTGAACAAGCGGCAGGCCAAAAAGATTTACTACAACTTTCGCACACGGATTAATGGCGGTCCAGGCCACCGCTTTGACACGATCCAGCGTGCATGGGCGAAGCAACTAAGCGTGCTGAGCAGGCACCATGGTGTCAAAACTGGTTTCAGGATGTTTGCTGGAACCGATGAAATGCACGCTCATGTAAGAAGCTGGGCATGAACCACTACCACCAAACAACTCAGCTCTCCGCAGCTCAAGCGATCAAGTTCGAGAACCAGGCGTCCCGTCAAGATGACTTGGTTCTTGCCTACTTTGCTCGCATGGCTCCGGCGAAGCTGAGCCCCGAGCAGGTGCACCAGGCTGTAATGCCAGGTGCCCCGCTCACTTCCGCCCGCCGTGCGGTCACTAACTTGACAAAGGCGGGCTTGCTGAAGAAATGCGACGAGCACACCGAAGGGCAGTACGGCCGCGCTGTTCATCTATGGCAATTTTGCGGCAAGGCGAAACAGTTAAGTTTGTTTGACAATTGAAAGGAAATCATGATTGCAAAGGGCAAGGTAGAAAAGCCTCAAAAGAAAGACGACAAGCCAGCTCCGAAGGCCAAGAAGCCACCGAAGCCAGCTCCGACCACAGCCGAGCTAAAAGACCGCTGGGTAAACGACATCATCAAGGCGCAGAAAGAGGCTGATTCACTGGGCTCGATCTACTCCGAAGCGGATGCAGATGCCAGGCTGGCAAAGAAGAACCACCAGGCCGCGGTCAATCGCCTGCAAGGGCTCATTCGTCGCGGTCCATCGACACAGCTCGAGCTGCCCCTGCAAGACGCTCCAGCCAATGGCGCACCAGCGCCGGCCGTCGACCAGGTCCAGATCGAAGCTGATTGGAACAAGCTGCTCGAGAGCACGCCCATCAAAGATGTCCTTCCACTCACTCAGAAAGAGAGTGAGAAGCTAATTGACGCCGGCGTGATCAACGTATTCCAGTTCGAGCAGCTTCGTGGGGGCAAGCTGAAAGACTATCCGGACGGGCTTCGAAGCCTGCCTAGAGTCGGCCAGGCCACCGTTGATAAGTGGGAGGATGCTGTTCTAGCTTGGCTCAAGCAACATCAACCTAAACCCGCTCCTAAGGCTGAAGAGAAGAAGTCTGACCAGCCGGAGCCCGCTAAGTCCTGACTACACACCCGTGGCCGTGTGGGGACATAACGCGGCAAGCTGCAGGCCATCGCCTCTCTCTGCAGGGGTCTCCTATGCCAAGATGGTCGACGTACCCAGGCCAATAGTTGGGCAGCGTTTGTTGGGGGCGGGCAGGCGCGCCAGAAATCGCCTGCGTCAACGAATCAAATCCTTACTTCGTGCGGAGAAATGATGGAATCAATGGACGCTGAACTGTTGATGAACCATACGTGCATGACCTTTAAGAACGGGGCAAGGCACTTGGATTTCTGTGTCACGAACGCTTCAGTAGTTGGTGGCACACTTCACTTCGGCGTAGCGCTTCGAAGCAACTGGCTAACCGCCGAATTGATCGATGGACTTATGGCAGCGTGCCGAGAAGTCACTACCAGGGTGTTAGGCGTTGAATTTGAGGGTGTAGCGTATGTCCCAAGAGGATGGACTGAAGCGACTGGCAGTGCTAGTGAAACGCATGCGCCAGGCTCAGAAGGCGTACTTCCGGACTCGCGACCCGAAGATTCTGGAGGAGTCGAAAAACCTCGAGAGAGAAGTCGACGCGGAAGTAGAACGCACGCTTAATCAACAGCCAGGGTTGTTCTGATGGTTGCTTACAACTTTCAAAAGCAGTTTACAGAGCCGATCAAGAGCGGTCGTAAGAAGCATACGGTTCGAAAGAATGGCAAGCGTAGGCACGCTCGACCAGGCGATCGACTGCAACTCTACACTGGCATGCGAACGAAGTCATGCCAAAAGATACTCGCTAATGATCCAGTGTGCACACTCGCGACTGCAATTCAAATAGAAGTTGGTATCGATGAGATTCTTGGTATCTGGGTTGGCGATTACGAGGTTCAAGATTGTCGATCGTTTGCTGTTGCCGACGGTTTCGAAAGCCTAGAGGCCATGCACGAGTTTTGGTTGGCCTTTCATGGAACTGGGATATTCACCGGAAACAATGATTGGTTGGGAATAGGATCACTGCCCGAGTAACGGAAGGGCCGAGGGAACGATGGATGCAAAGATAACCGCGATAGCGCCTTGGTTTGGCGGAAAGCGTACGCTCGCTCCTAAAGTGGTCGAGCAGCTTGGTGAGCATACTCAGTATTTTGAGCCATTCTGCGGCTCTATGGCTGTGCTGTTCGCTAAAGAGCCCAGTCGTCACGAGACGGTTAACGACCTGCATGGCGATTTAATCAACATGGCTCGATGTCTTCAGCACGAGGACATTGCCCTTAGTCTCTACGATCGGCTACAGCGCACGCTAGTTTGTGAGCAACTACTAAAGGAAGCACAGACAGCCATCGAGAGCGATCGACTTGACGGCGACTCTCCGGATGCTGAGCGTGCTTACTGGTACTTCATTGCATGCTGGATGGCTCGCAACGGCATCGCTGGCATGGACCGCATTCAATATCAAATCGCAGTTCGCTGGACGCCTGGCGGTGGTTCACCGACAACACGATGGCAATCAGCAGCCGACTCAATTCCATGGTGGCACAAAAGACTAAAAAACGTGCTCATTCTGAATCGTGATGCGTTCACAATTCTCGATCGCTTCGACGACAACGAACACACTGCCGTTTACTTGGATCCGCCTTACTATGGTGGCAGCCGCTCTCACGGTAGCTACGCCCATGACTTCGAGCACGATTCGTTATTTGGAAGTGATCATCAGCGACTCGCGCAGATTCTCAAGAGCTACAAACGTGCTCGCATCGTAGTGT